>JARKIC010003179.1:0-31133 GCA_029378375.1 Mycena olivaceomarginata | reverse complement strand
TACGCGCAGACCTGGTTGCGCAGCCAGAACGAGAACCTTGGCATCCCGAAGGACGCAATCTGCCTGATCTTTGCGTCCCTGGGACAGATGGAGAACAAAGGTCTTGACTTTATCAGTAAGAATTTTCCTTTGTCGTTCTTTGAGTCAAACTGACACAATTATTTGTAGACGAATACCCGTTCCTCAGGTCCATTTCCCCTTTATCTTTGTCGTTGCCCAATATTCATTTTGTTCTCTCAGCGCTTAGGTTCGTTTTATGAGCTCGTTTGACGGTAAACATTTTCAACATGAATCAGTCGGCTTTCTGATGACTTTGACTTCTTTCTTTCACAATTTTGTATCCGAATCGTCAAGACCCGGCCCGAATTGAGCCGACCGTGACACCGTGTGACACCTCCAATTTTTTTACGGCCACCATGGTGTCGAGCTTGGCGGCGCAATTGGCCAAGGGCGCGTCTCTGAACACGACTCTACTCGTCTACAGATCTCACAGAAAGGCAGCCGAGTCGTATCTCTTTACTGGATGCGAAGCAGACACCAACATGACTTGGAATCCATTCACGCGCTTAGGTCAACGGCTTTCCTCAATTCACCACCTTGAATCAGGCCTTCCGCGAATTCGAGGTTCCTTCGTTTTCAGATGGATCTCGCGATACCGACCGCACCCTTCGCTTAGCAGACGCTATCACATAGCTTGACCTCACCATTTCTGGCTTCTTGTCACTACTGGGTCCCTCTGTAATGGAGACTGAGATTCTGAAATGGCTGGTACGGCAGTTCAGGTGCATTGTAATGTGAATGGGTGGCTTCATTCTTATACTGTTGCAGGATTAACGAATTTAATGTCGAACCTATACGTGCTTTATTTTTGCCCATCATGAACCACCGCATCTCGCCAAAATGCTCTCGATTCTGCACATCAAGTGAGCTCCCGTCTCTCGTTCCCGTTGCGGTGTCTTGTTGTTCTAGACCGAACTCCGCATGGAGCTTCCTCCTGCCTTTCAAGGCTGCTGCACAAAATGTCCCCCGAGTTTCCCTAGTCACCGAGATGCTCAAAAGTTTTGATGCAACATGGTTCATCGTGAACCTTCTTCCAACCGCCATCAAAGCAAGTTCCTCGCACCACACATTGCTGGCCATTACTTGACAGACATCAAATTGTTTGGCCAGTCAAGGTGAGCCCTCGAGTCTTTTCTTTCGTCTTGATACCGTCGAACTGTGGCACCGTGTCGACCAACATTTTCTTTTGTTATTCTGTCTTCTCGCATCTTCTCGCATTGCTCGGTCATTTGGCTGCGTTTTCCATTCATTTCATTCATATCCTTACTTGCCCTATGCTCTGCTGTATGGTTGTATGGGTACTTCTCCTGCCTCCGAGTCGGCCGACCCATTGTCTGCCTTTTCTCTGTCTTTGATCCATGCATCCCACTTCTACTCACTTTACTGCATCATTCCATTTCTTTCGCCTGTAGCATAACATTCATCCCATTACTGAATGCGGGTTTTCCTTCTTCATCTTAAGGCCGCAACGAAATCTTAATCGAAGATTTCCGCAAGCTGCAGCTGAATTTTTCCCAGGTTCAATCTGTCCGCACAGTCAAGCTCAAGCTCTATCACAATACTTATTTTATTGTACGTGCTTCTTTTGCTGGCTCTCGTTGCATTCAAAGTACTGACATACAGAGATCATATTCAACGCGCGCAGGGACTCTGCGTTAACACCACCATCGTCTTGAAGATCTCCTCCAACAGTATGCTGTATTGCCGTTATTCCAAATAACGTGTCGCTTATTGGACAAACTCAGTTCAAAGTGGGCTTTTATTAAATACAGCATTATTGACTAGGGATTTTTTCTGACTAATTCCGCCCAGGTTCCATCATGGTGGAATCTGATGGATGAAGTACGACTCGTTCAATGCCTCTGAATCTCCCGGATACTCTCTACACTCGCCCAGTTATTAAACCCCGAGTCTCTCTCAACCTGCAATATTGGTGACACGGATAAAATTTCTACGTGGGTAACCCGGATGTTGTATTCTGGCTAGGGTTATAGGACTCAGGGCACACCTTCCTATATATCTGGGGCCGAGATCTGAATTCAAATCCTTACTGTGCAGTCCGGAGAGAGCAGAGTGGCTATACAGTTCAAGCGTGGGAAAAAATTTGAGAGCTAGGTCTGAACTTTTTGACTATGTCTTACATACAAAGTGTTTTGATCCAATCATTTCTTGTCCCATGCTTGAACTGTACAGCCACTCTGTTCTCTCCGGACTGCACAGTAAGGATCTGAATTCAGATCTCGGCCCCAGACATATAGTGTTCAAATTTATTGTTCACTAAACTGGATCCTTACAGAACCCTTGTGGCTCACGGTGATCATCTACAGCTCTTGAACAATTTTGGTTAATGAAGTTGAGGGGAGGGGTTTGATTCTTCCCGGGGGCACGGCGGAAATGTTTAGCCACTTTTGGTCATTATTTTGGCTTTTGTCGGTGCACCTGCAGGTTGTGGTGCATTGAACCTCTAACTAAAATGTGTCTTTTACGCATCAAGTCTGAGACAACCATGTCCTCTGCTTGTTTTGGAATGTGTCAAAAAAATTGAGACCTTTGGCGCAAATGGTGATAGGCAGCTTTTTTCATTCCGCTTCATCTGGTGTTTCATCCCTTGCCTCTCCATTCAGACTCCTAGATCTGCAGGAATTTATACGCAATTACACCAATTTTTTTTTTCCTTTTTGGTCACTTGATTTCGAAGTCAGTTGATGCCATGCCAGAATCCATGGTAAGAACATCCAGAGTCCAGGCTCTTTGGCTGAGTTTAAACCCCCTGTTTCAAGTTTGTACTTGCTCAGGTTTTGGTCTGGCCGTCATGTCTGAAATGGTGATCACCTTCTTTCTAGTGTTGCCGCGACTTGTTAAGTCGCAAGTCGACTTGCTTAAGTCGACTTACCGCAACTTTCGACTTGACTTGACTTGACTTGGTCAGCTCAAGTCACTTCAAGTCACTTCAAGTCGACTCAAGTCGGTTTAGTCGCACCATTATTAATTTATAAGGGTAGATGTCGCTTGGTGTACAAAGTTTCGACGTTAAATAGCAGTCAAATCCTGGCAATATACAAATTCAACTACTCATTCTCCTCTGGCATTTCTGTAAATACAATCCCGTCTGCTGCATCACTGTCAACAATCTCGCGCCAAACCACATCCCTGTCTTGATCGTGTGAATCGGCCAGAGTTCGAAGCCAGTCTTCATTGTCATCGGCAACGGGGACGGTCTGCCAGTCGGACATGAAGTTGAGCCTCGATTTCTTGTAATTAGATTTGAGCATTTGTAGAGCCTCCATTAGAAGGGCACTTGTGCGGTTTCGGCGTTTGGTATCTGTCTCGGCCGAGGACGAGAATACCCTTTCTGAAGGCACTGAGGTCGCCTGGATGGGGGCGTAATCGGCAAAGAGACGAAATATCTTTGGCCAGGTTTTTGCCGTGGTTCTGTCGATTGTCCAGCTGCGATTGGCAATCAAAAACTGGGACACCACATGACCAAAACGGTCAATACCCAGCTTGAAACTTACAGCTGTTTTTGCTGTAGGGAATTTCCCTGGCTTCCTTACTCTTGAGTCTAGTCACCTACCTTATTTTTGGGTAGTTCAGGTGGCCAGTGGCTGAAAAGCATTGGCTTTACGATTGTGTTTGTCGATGTTTGCCTCATGACCAAAACGGTTGATACCCAGCTTGAAACTGATAGCTATTTTTGCTGTAAGTAATTTCCTTGGCTTTCTTACCCTGTAGTCTAGTCACCTACTTTATTTTTGGGTAGTTCAGGTGGCCAGTGGCTGAAAAGCACTGGCTTCACGATTGTGATTGTTGATGTTTGCCTCATGACCAAAACGGTTGATACCCAGCTCGAAACCGACAGCTATTTTTGCTGCAAGTAATTTCCATGGCTTCCTTACCCTGTAGGCTAGCTACCTGCTTCCCCTTTGGGTACTTCAGGTGGCCGGTGGCTGAAAAGCACTGGCTTTACATTTGTGTTTATTTAAGTTTGGCCCATGACCAAAATGGCCGATACCCAGCTTGAAACTGCCAGTAAGTTTTGCTCTAAGTAATTTCCCTGGCTTCCTTACCATGTAGGCTAGTTGCTTGCCTCACCTTTGGGTAGTTCAGGTTGCTGGTGGCTGAAAAGCACTGGCTTTACGATTGTATTTGTTTGGGTTTGCGTCATGACCAAAACAGCTGATACCAGCTTAGCACTCCCAGTGAATTTTGCTGTAAGTAATTTCCATGGCTTCCTTGCCCTGTAAGCTAGTCGCTTGCTTCAATTTTGGGTAGTCCAAGTGGGCACTCATACTCGAATAGAATATTTACAGGCCATACATTACATTTGAAGTCCAGCAGAAAAAGAAGCGAGCTTCCTTTGACTCCGTGTCATAATCCCTGCCACTGGATTAACATTTTCGATGTCCTCCACCACCTCCACCTTACGTCTCTTTGGGGCTGAGGTTTTGGCGATCTTGTCTGCGCGGGGTCGTTTGCGAACGGACTGATTGGAGGTCAGCACTTTTCGCCGCCCTACAAGTAAGGGACCAGGCTCCAATGCAATCTTCTGTGCCGACCAGACACAATCAACGAACACCCGGAAGCTGTAGAGCCCAAGAGTGGTGTTGTTGACCTCGTCTTTGACATCGACAATGACTCGCTCACAGCTCTGCCAAAAAATGGTATCAGGAATTGCGTTCAAGCCAACCACAGAGAGTAGACAGCGCACTCCTTGTTTCCACGTTGGGCCAGGCTGTGCTGTGAATGGGGTGTAACACTTGATTTTCCCGACGGTGATGAGGAAGTTTGGAGCCTTAATAAATTTCTGGCCACGGTCAGCACGAAGTGTGGCTTTTACCGATGATTTCGGTGATGCTCCGTCGGGAACTGCAGGAAAATAAGACACCGCCACCACAATGGGGTCAACTCACGCTCGGCGCATCCATTAGGCTGGATTATCGCATTTGGCAAAAAAAGTCCTAGCTCATGTGCGGCTTGCAAACGATCCTGGTAAACGAAGACGTTGAAGCGCCGATAAGTGAGAACATGATGGAGGTATTTGGTGTGCCCCGTGGAACCGGTTCTTGGGAGACGATCCAACGATACATTTGGGTCGGGATCCAAAAGCAGTGACCTTCGAGTCCAAAGGTAACACGCATAACAAACTGGACAGGGCGCCCTCTCAGAGCAGAATCGTAGGAGTTGAAACCGATAGCACTCACATTCATCCCAGTGTGCCTATTGCAGATCGCAATGACCAGTTCTTTTCCACGTGCCTTCGCTGATATTCTGCCCGCAATCTTCAGGGTATTAACGAACTCAGCAGTAGGAATGTTGAGGGGGTCTGTTTCGCCCTGAAACATCACAAAGAAAGGTGGGGTCAGGTGCAAAAGTCTCAACGCAAACAGTGAGGTGTACCTCTTTATCGCGTGGTCTCTTGGCATCAGCATCGATATCAGTCGACTGGTATTTTGTAATAGCTGAGGGCTGGCACTGTTCGTTTTCCTGGCCATTGGGATGAGGTATAATTACCGAAAACAGATCAAAAAGGCATGCCTTGTGCGAATTACTTTCACCCGAGCTGTGACATGGGGCACAATAAAATGCAGACTTCTTGGGCTGCGGCTTTTTTCCTGTCTTTGGTGCAGACAGGCTCAATGGGCAGAGGTGGCAGACGAGGAAGTGGCATAAATTTGCTGTCATCTGGTGAAGACACATGGACAGTAAACGTCTGCCGGGTCCCATCCGCCCGAGCACAGCACACAGGATGGGCAACAAACTCCCCTAGGACGCCAAAGGATTAGCAAAAACCAACAGAAAAACCAAGAACAACAGAAAAATCGGCACCTATGAAGGAAGTATCATCTATTATCCACTGTCGACGGAATCCTGCGCTCCTCCCAGCCAACCTCACGTTCAAAGAGTTTTAAAACAGTTTTCTCAGGCATATAGAATATGTGAAAGTGAACTAGGTCACTGTTGTGTTCTGACTGTGATGGAGTGCGATAAAGAAGTGAGCGAGGTGACGAACTGGTTGTTCATCACGTGGGCGTGATCTCACTTCTGTCACTGTGAGTCATACAGCTCCGCACCGTGCCGTACTCCAGCGGAACCCCGCGGACCATTCCGGAACGGTAACCAAATCATGATGCCGTGTTATTCCCGCTCACACAGCACCTCGGGGCGAGAAACGGCAATGCGTATCAAAAGCGGGAGCCCTATGTGTGACACACTAACAGTGACACAATGTACCCCCCGGTAAGCTTCACCGAAGCGTCTCAAAGCGCTGAAGAACATGTGCTCGCTTGTCATATCTTTCCTCTTCAGGTCCACCCATGGCGAGACCTTTGTCCCCCAAATTCTGGTGGTGGCAAGGTGGTGTACATAGTGGCTCGGACTGTAGATTAAATTCCCCTTAATGATTGGAAAATTTGTGTATAACTCAAACTCAGAAAATTGCGTGAAATATTAATTTGCAACCCATTTAGTGGGCTTTGCTGTGGAGCTATTGATGTTATTGCCCTCACCCAGTGTTTTGGAAGATTTCCACTTTCAAGACCCGACTCAAGTCGACTTGAGTGACTTGAAGTCGATTTCCATCGACTTCGAAGTCGCGTCAAGTCTTGGGTCCGACTTGACTTGACTCGGCTCAAGTCGCTCCCATTAAGTCGACTTGAAGCCGTTCAAGCCCAAGTCGCGGCAACACTACTTCTTTCAATTGCAAGGTCTTCTGAAGTTCGAAGAAGCAGCATTTGAACCTCCCAAACACAATGGATCTTCTGCTGTTTCTTTGTGTTGGAAAACTCTACCTTATGTGTTTTGCCCGATAATACACAACCTTATCTCCTCAAGTTGAAATTACATCCAAGTCCCTTATACAATAAATATACTCATTTATTCCAAACCAAACCACGGGGACACATACTAGCAAATCAGAACAATGTGGAAAATCACCAACAAAATGGACAATTCCTGGAAGCTTCAGGACACAATCGGACCAGGCTCCTTCACATGTCAGATGGATCATCCTCCACTTCCTCCACAGTCCCAGCTGGTGATTGAGCTCTGCCAGATGAGCCAAGTTATTTCTGTGCTGCTTCAGCACATCTTCACTGATTTTGGCAACCCTTTCATCAATACACTGAACCTGTTTGGCCTGCAAGGAACGTTCAAACAGGGGTCTTGCTGCTTCCCAGTACTCCACTGCTTTCAGCAGGTCACCGTAACCATTGGAAATGTCCAAGCTGGAGCATGCATTCAGCTCTGCTGCGATGGACATCCATCTGGGTAAATCCCTCTAGAGCAATTGTGAACAAGCTGATGGCTGTATGCTCGTCATTCTGCGAAAGGAAGACATCTCCAAGGAATTGAAAAGCTTTGTAGATTCCAAGCTTCTCTTTTCTTTAAAGTGAATCGCAAGATAAATGGCTGTCCAGCTGGACATCCTATCCAAATCATCCCAGTGGCTGGTATTGCCAAGCCGCTCTAGACAATAAGTTTCGAATTGGGAGAATTTCAAAGCTGCTTTGAGACACCTTTTAATAATAGTATTGGCTGCCGATGAATTTCCCTCCCTCAGGCAGAGATCTGCAAGAATAATATCACAGAATATCACTCCTGCAACATCACCCAAGGTGTCTAACATTTTTCTGGCTCTGTCACAATTCCTCTGCACATCATCCTTTGGTACACCACACCCGTGACACTGAGCCGGAGTCTCCGGTCCTGGCCCTAGCCATGGAAAATGGACACTAAAGTCACGACACTAGCCGTGTACCTCTACTGTCATGGGTCTGAGTCTATTTTCCCACCCCTTTTGGAAATGAGGCGATGCACGGGGTTGCCCCCCTCTTGTCTCTGTTGGAATGTGTCCCCATCCGGCAAGGCAGACGAAAAAGCCTCTATAGCCGATGTTTGTCTGTATATTTTTCGTTTATTTATCTCTTGATTATGGACAGGGCGCGTCAAATCAATGCTCGGCTATTCGGATTTTCGGACCTTTCCGAACAATGTCCAAGCGCCGAGGCGCCTATCTCGTTGTGTTTGTTTACATCTCACTTCCCTTTCGCCATCACATTATTTATCTCTTGATTATGGGGCGCGTCAAACCAACCTCGGCTATTTGGATTTTCGGACCTTTCCGAACAATGCCCAAGCGCCCAGGCGCCTATCTCGTTATGTTTGTTTACACCTCACTTCCCTTTTGCCATCACATCACTATGTCCTCGTCGTCTTCGTGCCCCTGTCATCTTGATCATGAACGGTTACTGGCGGTGTATGTTCCTCTTATCTTCCTAATTTCTTCCCCCCTCACCTCTTCTGCGTCCAGCGCAAAACAGCATTTGGAGCAAAACAAGAAGGCCCGACTTCGGATGGCTCAGTGCGTCGCCTTTTCGTATATCCGACTACGGGTGCCCATTGCTCATATAGGAAACGTGCTGATCTCAAGCTACGTTCACCTGAGGAGCAAGAGCGGGCTGCCCAGCGCTCTCGAGTGTATCGAGCCAGGTATCGGCAAAAGTACGTGGTTTGGTTCTGCATAATTTGATCATGCTGACAACCAACGAGGAATCATCAAGCAGTGCTTCGTGGAGAATCCGAACGCCGGCGCAAGATTTACATCGAACGGTACGGGAGAGCGCCTACAAAGATTATGTCGAACGCCGCGAGGGCAAGCGGATGGGACAGGAGTCGTAGGAAGACTAGGTGCGGGCTGCCGTGCGTCGCATTGTATTTTCTTGATCCTGGTGGTCTATACATTCTACAATTACGTTGCTTTAATCGTCTCGTTCCACCGGCTTTCAAGTCTCCGGGGAAAGCCAATAGATTTCCTCAAAAGCTACACACAACGTAGTTAGAGACTACAAGTGATCCCCCTCGCCCCCATACCGCGAACCAGCTGCCAGCGCACCACAATGACGGCAATGAGTAAGTATCTCGGCAGAGAACAGCGGGACATGCGGCATGAATGATTGGCGCGAGAGGGCACAGCCATCTTTCGTATCTTGTCACTGGTGTGAAACGCCGTGGTAGCGACCGCCTTCCTGACCGCCATCGCGGCGTCATGGCCAGCTCTATGCCACTCGCATGGTAGCGACCGCCTCCCTGATTGCTGTCGTGACACCCTGGCCACCCACCCGTTTGCGCCACGAGTCACAAAACGGCACAAGGCTCCGCCAGGTGAGTTGCGCCAAGGGTGGTGCCGCTCACTTTGGCGTGTAAATAGTGTCGTTACCTGCATCCGATTCCGTAATTCGGGTATCCGATTCTTTAATTTTCCGGTTCGTTTTTACAGCCTCTGGTGTGAGATGAAATTTTGTCCAGCCAAATGAGTTAATAATTAAGTATGTCTGCATTTGAGGATGTCAACGCCCACCCACCAATCCACTGTCGTTCAAAGGGCAAATGGTCGGGCAAATGGACCGATATCCACCTGTCAACGCCCAGCCATCTGTCAATCTCCAAGGCAGTGCACCGAATGCTGAATTCTCTCTCACAGTCGTTCTGGCGCCACACCTCCTGGTCATCTTGTACAGTGAGTGTATAGTGGCAGGTCACAGAATGAATTTGAAGCTATCTAAGTATACACCTCCACAATCCTCCTAAAAATCTTCCGGGTGTTCAGCATACGACGTCCTCGTCTCGCTTCCCAGTCGGCAAGCCTAGCCGCGGCGTCGTCAGACTCTGTCGCCTCCGTTCACACGAACTGTCCGAGTACCCGCCCTTCTCTATCCAACGCAGTATTGAGGAGTGGAAGTATTGTCGAAAGATGAATTGCTTTTCGTTGGCGGTTACTGGGACAAACGAACGGGATTTCGCGCCGCTGGGGATGAGAACAGTCGTACCCGGCGGCAAGTCATAGATGCTACCATCATCCCATGAGATCAGGTGCCCGCGCCGTTTGTCATTGTATCGCCCAAGGACGGTCAGGACCTCAATGGTATCAAAGCGCACGTCCCAGCATTTTCTGGGGGACATGGACCTGGGTAAGTGGATCTCGGTAGTCGACAATACCGAGCCGCTGAATTCTGCCGACGCAATCTTTCTACTTTCAAGCTCGGCCATGGACTGCGCGAGCATCGCATATCCCTGTGGGAAGAACTGCTCGTAAAGTTCTGCCGTGCGTTAGCCATTTGACCACAAATCTATAGAGAAACTCACGATTTTGGTATGCCGAGATAGCCTGCAGGTCAGGGTCGTCGCCAATGCGTCCAATGACCTTCTCAACATTCCGCATCCTCTCAATGTTGACGGGGATCTGATCAGAAAGTCAGTACCATTTGTATGAGCCAATGGCGCGCGAATTACTTACTTGGCCTTTCGCAGTTTGTCTATACTCTATACCAAAACGCAGGTCGCATTCGTTCCCATCGTCGTCAAGAAAGCAACCGTTGTTGTACACCGACATCAGCTTCGTGGTGGCGCGCTGGCATATAGCGGTCCATAGATCCTGCGAGCTCAGGGGCCCTTTTGACACCACACCCATGACAATTTGCCTATCATCCGTCAAGGGAGCGGGGCCACTGCTAGAAAGATTGGTAAGTTCACTCCCACGGATCGAGTCGCCACTCACTTTCGTAGAGAATGGGCAACTAGCCCATGTCTCAGGCGCATTTTCCATGCAGTGTCGTCTTTCCCGGACCCCTGTGTTTGCTGGCGCGTCAAGCGACCCGATGAACGAACTGCTGCAGCCCAGGTGCGCTCAATACCCTCGCCGTTGGTCTGGCCCACCTCCGGATTGAAGGTATGGCAGTTCCTGGTATGAGCTGCGGCGTGCCATCCCGGCAGGCCAAACTGCACCTCTGTCGTCCCAGCAGCTTGATGCATGAAGGCGTCTAGACCGCGCAAGGGTGCGCTGGCACTAGCTTCCTCCGGCTGGCGACGACCACCGTGCGCATGGCGATGTCTTTTGGCATATGTCACCAGCCGCCCCATTCGATCTGGCGAGCGAGTCCAATCGGTGACCGTCGGGCTCATCGTGACAGCTGGGGAGTCAGGGCCGCTGGTGTCTTCGAGTTCCGTCCCAGGCGAGCTGGGGCCAAGCGCACCACTCTCTTCTACGGTAAACAGGATCTCCTCCTCGCGCGACGCGCTCAGCGGTGAGTATCCCGGAGGAACTATCACCTATGTTTAATTGTCAAACCCAGGGATTTAGGAAGAGAATAATGCGGACATCACCACGGTAGACTGGGTCTTTTTCCTCCAAAATGAGGTGATGGTATTCTGACGCTCCAGCAGGTCGAGGAAGTTGTAGGGATGTTTGCTTCTGACTTGAAGACCAGGAGCATCTCGCGGAAATAAAATATGATTGCGAGAACTCTCTCGAGTAATACGGCGCCTTGTGTGAGCAGGGTATTCTGCGTTGAAGCACATCGGTGAGTTTGTTTATGGAAATGATTCTGATTCTTTTTCTGAGTAAAATGCGCTAGCACTTATGAGACACCCAACGGGGACCATTTTAAATGGGGTTATTTGCGCTTAGGTGGTCCCGTCTTCACGGGTGTCGCCTAACCTTGATTTTCAGATCTAGGAAGATCTTCCGCCGATCTGAGATTGCGGGTAATTCTCAAAATTCGGAAACTTGGTAATGCACAATGCTACATTTTTACATTATACCAATGCAGCAATGGATCCGATACCGCTCAATCGTATCGTCACATATGAAAGACCTCCAGCCTTCAGCTAACACATACACGTCCACCTTCAATGGCAGATGAGTCTCCCGCACTCTCTGCCTCTCAAACAGGCTCACAAAAAAGGCCTTGGGTTATTTCAGACTCCCCCACTAGGTCTTCGGATTCCCGCCCGACTAGGCCTGTGTTGGAGTCCCATCGTTCGTCTGTTCAAAATATCTTGCTATTCTCGTCTGACCAACCTGCAGCGCCGAGACTAGGCTCACAAGCCCTTCCGATCAATGTCGAAGACACTTCTCGTTAGCCTGCTCCACTCCTCTGTGATCATACAAATATTAACCGTATACCCAGCACGCCCCAAAAAAAAACTCAAGGCCAAAGATCTCGATGCAGTGCAGAATCGGATTCGTGAGCTGGAGGCGACAACTTTTCCTACCCAGGCCCCTCCCGTGCCACCTCATCCCATGCTGCCGGCAGTTCTCGTGGCGCCTTTGTCACTTTGCATGCCAACCCAGCGGGCCGTGCGACACTTCTCATCACCGACGAGCCACTTCGGTCCAAAATCAATATTCGGCCCCGCCCAGGTCCGATTGGCCATCACGACGGGTGGCGAAGGTCCAATGCTCGTGGCGTCCCTGAGTCGCAACTGCTGCATTCTGGTCCCAGGCCACCCAGTCTCACCGCCAAGGAGCCTCACCACCAGTGCACTATATGTCACTGTGTGAAAACTCATCCGGTCTCGTAAGTTGCGCGCACATTAACAATTATTTCTTTATATTTACCATAATGACATCTAGATATAAGTGCGGCCATACCCACTGTTTTATTTGTATTCGGGTCTGGCTCCAGATCAGCTGGAAATGTCCCGACTGCAATCAGGTCATGCATGGCCCCCCATCGCGCAATTATGACCTCGAAGATTGGCTTTCTAGTGCGTATCCAAAGATTGCAGCAGATGGGAGTCGTGTTACATACAGTTGGTCGGGCCTTGTGTTCCCTTCCGCACCTATCTAGCTCGTGTTACTCAAAAATTCAATATCGCATTTTACACTGTTTAGTTAGATTAAAGACTACCGTTCGCTCAAAATGTTTAATTTTCCAATAGAAGTGAAGTTAAAAGACTACCTTTATTAGAAATTGCGTGGATCCACACAGCGCGCGACGACCTGGAACAATTTAGGGTGAAATTTTGTGTCGGCCTATACGATCAAACCAGTATCTTTTTTAATAGTTTCGCTCCATAGGTGTTGTTGACATACATATATAACACGATAAAACCGTTGAAACGGGGTCAGTGTCTCTGGCTGAGGCTATATAAATACGGGTGCTCAGCTTTAATTCGATCGTAAAGTTGAGCACAGGCACTGGGGCAGTGCAGATCATGTGCCAATCTCAAACGCTCCAAAAAAATATTACGGTATTTGGATTTTGCTCTTTTCAATTGAGAACCTTGAATGGCATCTACCTCTCACCGCCGGGGCCGCCCAACACGCAATGTGGACGTTGACGATGGCCGTCAAACTTTTGGGAAAACTTTGGTTGCCAATCGGGGCATTTACATCCGGGATGATGTCGATGGTCTCACCAGGATGGACGGCCTCACAAACATCACATTCAAGAAGCCACGGGTGGAACCAGTAGATCTGCAAGATCCCCTCGCACACTGGGTGCCAGTCCCAGAGGGAGATTTTGACGCCGCAGATGCTACTGAGGCCGCCTCGCAGGCTGAAGCAACAGGTCAAAAGCGCAAGACATATATTAGCTCGGTACGTGTAATTTGTGAGTAATGACATGTTGAGCTCACGAAGATCGTTTAGACCAATCCCATGCTCCAGTGGAGGCCTTTGAAAGGTCTCTTCCTTGACGAGCTGTTGCGCCAAGATGGTCTCGGCAATGATTTAGACCACCCATGCTGCGCCCACTGCGATGCGCACCTTTCAACTACACGAATGTTCCGGTGCTCAGATTGCGGTCAGTTTCTGCAGTGCATGAACTGCTGCCTCTCGCATCACCGTCATTTGCCCTTGCATTCCATCGAGGTAATTGTTTTTTCTATTGCCTTCTTCTCTTTCTTTCGTTTGATGACGAAGACAGGAGTGGAACGGGAAATTCTGGGTCTCAGAAACACTCGAAAACCTGGGTCTCATCTACCAGGTTGGCCATGGTGGGTTTCCCTGCGCGTTACCTGATCCTGCCATACGCAAGATGGTCATCATCGAAGCCCCTTTCATTCACACTATCAAATTGCGTTACTGTAACTGCGGGCAATCTGACGACACCGACTCTGCGGATGCCGACTCTGAGCACCTGAAGCAACTCTTGCGAAATGGGTGGTATCCTGCGACCGTGGTGGAGCCAGCAACTTGTGCCACATTCCGTACACTCCAGGCCTTCCGCCTGTACAATGTCGTTGGCAACATGAATGTCAACGACTTTATTACGGCTATGGAGCGCATGACAAATACCACTGCCTGCAGTGGGCTAGGTTCGGTCCCAGTGAGCAGATTTTTCTATTTATCTAAGTGATTTCCACCCTTATTTCTATTCTCTAGGATCGCAGTCGACCATTCCAGCGTATGACCCGCCAGTGGGCTTTCTTGATGCGCTTGAAACGTTCTGGTCGAGGACATGACCCAGCGGGTGTGGATGCGACTGGTCTTGGGCAGTGTGCCGTGAACTGCTGGGCCTGTCCACATGATGGCAGAAACCTACCTCCAGACTGGCGTACAGTCAACCCAAATTCCAGTACGTGCCTTGGTGTCTTGCTATATTTGGCAATCCTGACGTTATTATGGCAGATTTCTCTACATGCTCCTTCTTGTCATCGACGCCAATTTCCGCCTCAAAAATCGAATCCGAGCAAACGAGATTGCAGACCCCCCCCTGGGACCTGGTTGGGGCAGTTGGGTTGAGCCCAAGGGATATCAGGAGCATGTGCGGAAATATGTATCTGAAACCGATGTGAGTCTTGAAACCTTATGATTTTTCCATCGAGATTTTCCTGAATCTCCGACCCTCAGATAAGTACATGTATCGCATTTGCCGCCCTTTTGCAAAAAGATACTCGGATGACGACAGGTCTTCGCGTTTCTGGGGTTGGAGGCTGTGTCTGTGCCCGACACGGATGCGTGCGACCTAATGGGCTGGGAAATCTCCAGAAGGGCGAACGGTCCGTGTTTATCTTATCTAAACCAGCAAATAATGACCAAACAGCTGTACAGTTATTCCAATATGGACTGGATCGTCTTTTCTGCCCTAATGGGCTGTCTAATGCTTTGGCTGACACTCTCTTACGATATTGCGTGCCAATGGAAGATTCATGTGGCCGAGCGGATGACTCGCCTGCCGGCCCACATGCAGCTTGATCTCAGCCGGGTCAAGGTCCAGTATGGCCTGCCTGTATGGCATGCTGCATCTCATACAGGCGACTGCCAGGAAGACAACAGTCTTAGCTTCAAGCCGGGGGTGGGCAAGACCGACGGCGAAGGGATAGAGCGCACCTGGGCCGTTCTCAATCCCGCGGCGCTCGCAACGAAGGAGATGTCACTCGGTAACCGTTGCCGACACCCTTGATGACAGGATCGACAACCACAACTTTCTCAAGAATCTGACACACAGTGAGTCGTGTTAGTGTACTGTGCAGCTGCGATTCACATGCCCCCAAGGTCAGACGCTGAAGCGGAAGCTTGTTGTTGCCCTTGCAGAGCGTGCACCCACAAGTACCGCCGCACCACCGGACCTTGACCCCGCCCAAGACCCTTTCGCCCGTCTCCTCGGCAAATTGTCTGGGTTGACAGCGCCACCCAAAGCACGACAGGCCTACCAGCAATTTCATGCATGAATCCTACAAGGAGAAATGCGAGGCGATCGTCAACAACAAATTGGCTGAGTTCCTCAGCAAGAACCCCGGTGCGACGAAGAGCCGCAAAGTCGCATTCTCTGCACGCGTTGTCGAAGGAAATCTTCATGGCGCTCTCTGCGGTTGGAACGTGAGCAGATTGCAAATCGAGTGAAGACGGAGGCAGATACTGCCAAAGCCACGTACAAGGCTGCGCTTCAGCAAGCACCAGCGACTACGCCTCAGGCGCGCCAACAGTAAGTACGCGGGTTCAGGAATCACTTATCTGGCTAACCATTTATTCGAAGGGCACTTGACCGGCTTACCGATTTCATGGCGCCAATCCTTGCGGAGATCTTCAATACCACAGGCTGCCATGCAACGCTCATAGTTGGTGGTCCAATCCCGGAGAGTAAGGAGGGGAAATTAGCACTCGGCCAGTGAGTTCCAGATTTGTTTCCAAAACACGGCTGACCTCAATAACCAGCATCTCCTTTGGTCGCAACCTCACTGCCACTGCCGATCACTGGGGGCAGTGGGACGAGGCGCGCTTTTCAAAACAGGTGTCGAGCTTCTTTGTCGAGTATCTGCAAACAGCGTACAGTGAGTACATACCATGTTATCTCGCTGGATGTAGGCTTACCTACTACCTACAGCCGCAAACTGATGCGCAAATGCGGCACTCCCCGGAACCCAGGGAGGGAGCACCACAGAGCCGCACACCAGTACTAAGGCTGTATACTCACGCACGAGTGGAACCACTGGAGCGGTTGGGACTGGGGAGCACTCGGACTCGGATTCGAGCGAGTCGGAATCCTCAGATTCCGATTCCGACTCCGAAACGCTCTCAGACTCGGATTTGGGCTCGAGCAACAAGCGGCGTAAGAAACAGCGGGTTGCATCAGCCATAACCATAACACAATCCTCCCTGCCACCACTGGCACTCTCCACTCAGTCCCAGTTGCCACCCACAACATCGTCTCAGTCGGCGTCTGCACCGCTTGAGCCAACTATACCCAACGATGGCTTGTGGAACTTCTCTGGTGACTTGGTTGGCTGGCAGGCACCGTCTTTTTCTGCCGCTGTCAAGCGACAGCTCCACTCCCCCCGGCGATCTTGTTAGCCAAGGCTCGGCTGTCCCCATATTTCCCACCACCACTACTGCCGCTTCATCATCTCCCAGCAGCTTTGAGGCTCCGAGCGGGATGTTCCATGCATTCAATCCAATTCCTGCAACCCAGAGAATGAGTGCCCCCTTGTTCACGTCGTTCACCCCCCAAAATCCTATCCCAGGTGGATTATCCGAGCTCTTGGCATCGGATTTCGACTCAATTGACTTTGGTGTCTTCCCGCCCACAATCAGCACTGCCTCGATTCCTGATGCCCCCAGTTCCCCCGTGAGCGTGTCAGTATCACAGACCCACCAACTCGTCACCCCGAACGTGCTCCCAACAGCTATTGACGCTCCTAACCTCACATGCATCACATCCTCCGTCGACGCCCCAACGAATGCCCTCACAGCCGAGAGCACTGCGACCAACACTGCTCCCAGCGGTGGCACGACCTGCACCACACCTGAGGCATCATCCCAAAACGACAAAGACGCCAATCGCGCCGATCCGCTGGGGACACAACTCCGGTGACCACTACCACCCATCGCGAGCCCCGGTCCCGGAAGTCAAGAGCGGCGGATGGGACTGAGTGCCCGCCCAACGCCGCGGACTGGTTTGTCACGGCACACAAGCGGCTCACAGGGGTTATAAAACTCGGTTCGCACTACGACGCTGTGGTGGCGGCATGGGTTCGGATTGAGAAGGCGTCACGCTTTGAGGAAGGGGACAATCGGCTCCCTGCCACCAACTGCCCAGGTCCCATCTCGACATGGATGCGATCAAAGAAGGCGACACCGAAGATCCCGAACATCGAAGCATTTGTTGTCACGTGGCAGGGCTGGTGGGACTCCCTTCAGCCGTCGTGGCGTACCAAGCAGGGCGATGGAAAGTGGAAGCTTGGGGGGCAATACGGTGGAAAGGGGGCGGATTGGGGGAGCCTGTACACCTGGGGTCCACATGGCGTTGTCAGCATTGTCGCCAGTCTGTACATGTGGGGCTGCATGACTCAGGAGGACACGAGCTTGCATCCTGCATGGGAGGCTGCGGTCTGCGATGTCGGCTGGATACTCGAGGGCATGGCAATTTATTATGAGCGGTTAAATGGTGAGTTTCCGGTGCCCCCTTGCGTCCATGTTTTTCCCGAACTTTGCGTATGTCTGTCCTTTGTCCAAGTGTTGTCTCTGCATGTGCATTTTCTGTTATTATTTTTTGATATAATACATCCCGTTTTCTTCCAAAGAAATGAATACTATTTATTGGTTTTTTGTAACTTTGGGGCGTGAGCATGAGGACTTAGAAAAAAAAAATGCATAGGTTCGTAGCGATACTCCCGCGGCACGGAGACTAAATCCGACAAGGCACTGATGTCACATCGCACTTTGCCCGCTCATATCTGCCTCCCGCACGCTGAGGGGTTAGTTGAGGTTGCGCCATCGAGCGGTGAGGATTTGCCGTCTGCCCAAGAAAATCTAGAAGTGTGCATGACGTAGATGGACTCAGGACTTTGCCACTGCCTTGAGTCGACCTCCGTCATTCTGTGGGATAAACCGACCGAGAAGCCCCAGTGTGAGACATTCTGTCTTACCGGGCGTGATTTACCTCATTAGGAGGTTGGAGGAAGCTTTTGTGGAGGCACGCAGTGACAAGCGGCTCGTAGCGGCACCAGTTTGTTGGCATCAATGCATTATGGTGCCGAGATCAAACTACTCGAGCCGCAACTGCGATTTGGGTCGGCTGGCCCAGCATTGGTCGGCGGATTGGATGCGACCCTTCCTATGGATCTGATGATCTGGAAATTCACAGCCACAAATTACTGATTCAGAATTTCGGCGGTGTGAAGAAAAGTAACGCACTTATTGGATATCAAAAGCTAGGATTGCACGGCACCATGATCTCACGCCAGCCAACGGCATGACACAAGCAGTCATTACAACATGATCAACGTATTCTTTTGATTTCACACGTTAGGTCTGCTACCCACGCACCGCCAAACCCCAAGTGCAGTTATCCCAGCCCTCATCCCTCAACTGGGCCTACCAATCCCGCTCTCTGAATCCCAGCTCAAAGCCCAGTACCGCGCCATCTTGATGGCAAATAATCCTGATCAAACAATCCTGGCACGCTGCCCCCGCACAAATTTCATTAGTTCGGCTATAGATCCCCATGGAGCCCCGCCCCACGCGCACCCACCACCAGCCTACCACCCCCGCTCCCCAACCAGGCAGCCTCGTTCCCATGTGTGCAAAAGGGTAGGCTCGGCGTATAACACGTTAGCGCGAGGTGGATTAGGACAGTGTACGGATCCCTGTAATCTGCACACGCCAGGGCCCGCTATCAAGCTCCCCTAGCGATCTCCATGTAGCAAAGCCCGCCGCCCCGCGCCCAACCAGGCAGCCGCCGTCATTCTTACATGCCAGAAATGAGGGGTAAGCATACACTCTAATACTAGGTAAGTTAGGACGGTGCTGCACCTAGCTGCAGGCCTGGATGAGGGAAGCCAGCCTACCATCCAACGGCACCAGCCCGCATTGAGCAGGCGGGCGGGCGGCAGCAGTGGCAGGGGGAACGCGGGCACGGGGCCGGGGAAAGCGGCGGTGGGCGGCGCACGGCTGTAGCCGAGGCGACCAGAGCTGGCGGGATTGATGGACCGCGGCGGGAAAGCTCGCCTAGCGATCCCCATGTAGCAAAGCCCGCCGCCCCGCGCCCAACCAGGTAGCCACCCTCATTTGGTAAGAAGATACTCTAATGCTAGGTAAGTTAGGACGGTGTTTCACCTAGCTGCAGGCCTAGATGAGGGAAGCCAGCCTACCATACAACGCATTGAGCAGGCGGGCGGGCGGCAGCAGTGGCAGGGGGAACAGCGGGCGCGGGGCCAGGGAAAGCGGCGGTGGGCTGCGCCCGGCTGTAGCCGAGGCGACCAGAGCTGGCGGGATTGATGGCCAGCGGCGGGATGGCTACCGACGCGCGCCGATAACCCCATTCCATCGCAACAGTACACCATCAATATATTTATTGCTGAAAAAACATTTAGAGTATCTATTTGCATCAAAAAACCTACCCGCCCCCCAGGCCACGTCCCAAAATGGGAGGTGTATAGCCGAGCACAGCTGAGAGATGCTAGCCCGGCGCATGGCTGCAGCCATGGCTGTACACTACAATTCGCATGGCTACTGCCATGTGTTTGAGTCTCAGATGTAGTGTTACAGCTCTACACCAATCATCACATTGATTTCAGCAATATTGATTAAAGCATAACCGTAATTGTGGGATCCTGTATAGAGGTTGTCTCAAGAATGCTAGTATGGATACTGCGAGCCTCAATGTATTCTGATTTGGCCTTCTGGGTTTCTGCCTGAATGTTCATGATGTTAAGGGCTAAATCTCCATGGGCCATACCACAAAGATCTAAGAGTTCTCTTGCCCTAATGCAGAGAGACATAGCTTTTGTGTAGTTCCCCAATGTATAGCAGCAGGTAGCTTGAATACGGAGTGCCTCCGCTTCTCTGGATAAATCTGCAGAAATTATGGCCAGTCTCTGGGCCTCAATTGCATGCACTTGGGCTGCAGAGTAATCACCGAGTAACCATTGAACCCATGCAAGGTTGCACAAGCCGTGACAATGTCTTTTGGTGTTCTCAGTAGAAAGTGCTAAAGATATGGCAGCTTGACAAAATTTCATGGCAGAGGACATATTACCTGTAACTGATAATAGTATGCCAAGGAGTTATAGAATCTGCCTGTGTGAATTCATATGAGTGCCAACAAACCAGTAATAATTAGAGAGCATACATTTAAGATCTGAGTCATCAAACTCCTTGAAGTCTTCCATGACATCGGTGAGTGTCTCCAGATTGGAAATTGAATACATCAATGAGTTGAAACACTCAATAACAAAGTATGTCTCAAGGCGATGGTTATGTGGGCGTGGAAGGATATGCTGAACCTGTTGAATCAAAGAAATAGGTCCTTGCCCTATTCGTTGACTAAAGTTGTTCAGATAGCATGTGCAATAAATGCTATTCACTAGGTCTGGATGACCCGGTTTCAATCCATTCTGAAGGACATTCTGTATGTTTGAGTAGTTTGATGATACTCGAACAACTGTACTGGAGTTTGATTGATTTCCCTGATAATCCATGTAAAATTCAAATAATTCCTGGAAATGTTTGAGAAGAGGTCGAATGAGGTGATCTCCAGGTGGATGGATCTTCTGCATATACTCTCTGATAGGGACCAATGCTTTTAGTCGCTTGTGTTCATCACTATATGCCAAGCTGGTACAAATCAATGCTGCTTTGCAGCCCAGGATACTATCAAGTGGAAGTTTGCTCTGCACAAGCTCAACATCCGAAAGACCGTCAGGGAGCATTGACAGGAGGCTCAGGAGGTCTTTTGAATGTGGAAAAGGGTTGAGTCTCGGACTTGACAGTGACAGTGAAATTGACAAATCCAAGTTGGATGTTCTGTCATATCCATTTGAGATCAAGGATGTTTTCTCCTCCTCCCAGTGGGATAATACATGAGAGCAGCCCTCAGAATCCACCAAATGAGCTATGAGACTGATTGCGAGGGGCATATTGTCTGTCAGTGAGAGGACCTTATCAACCTCATTTGGATCATGTGTGTTGTCTGCAATATCCATAAATATTTGTTGTGCTGCCGCTTGTTCCAAGGGCTTCAACACTGGTAGAAATGGATGAGTCCATGCCACTTTGGTAGGTCTTTCTGCTCCTCGCATTGTGATCTAATTGGTATAAGTTGAAGGTATGGGTGAAAAGATTCTTGGAGACCTACCAACAAAGCCAGATGATCTACACCAGTGAGCAATGATAGGAACTCTTCAATATTGCCTCGGGACTCGGCAGGCTCCCACAATGTCTCAAGATTATCCAGTATCAGGAGACTGTCTGAGTTGCTGGAGAAGTATTGAACTACTGGGTGTGTAAGGTCTTTTCCTGGCTTCAATCCAACATGTGCTCCTATGAGAGCAGCAAGTTCCACTTGGGTTGCTGCAGAATCACAAGCAACGAAGAATCGATGCTGATTGTATCTCTTAGTAATTTCTGCATGATGGAGGACAGCTCTTGCAAGACTGGTCTTTCCCATTCCACCTGCACCCAAGACTGCAATCTTAGGTGCTCCTTGATTGAAAAGTTGAAGAATGTCTGAAAGCTCCGAGTCTCGTCCATGGAATATCTTGGGTTCTGGTGGTAGCATGGAGATTAAATTGTAGCTTGAATATATGTCAGATACAAGAGCTATCATCGAGAGCTGAGTAGAAACTGACCTGCTACAAGAGCCCGAATAAAGCCTGCTGATCTGTGCAACATTCATTACTTGATTGTCTCAGAGAAGTGGAATTCATATACAGTGGATACTCTATCTGAACTGGTTGTGTCTGACAGAGCTTCAATCATGTCAAGCACTTCTTGTGTCGCTTTTTTTGCATCTTCTTGCATCTGTGCAATGGCCTTCATGTGATTAACCATTGGGACCTACATATCACATGCTTCAATGAGTGGTTGAATCACCAAACAGATGTCACACGTTGAAAATCTCATGTCCTTGTTGCAATCCAGCCCTGCAATCCTTGAGCAGTTTGCTCATCTCACTTTGATGGAAGAATTTCTTGAGTGTGCTGCTATTCTGTTGAGCTTCAACAAATGTGTGGATTTTTTGGAGTGTCCTGACAACAGTCATCAATATGAAAGGATTTTCTTTTCCTTTCCAAGTGGAGCAACATACTCTGTGAACTTTCCAATATGAGTCAGCATACTTGGTGGCAATTCTGCTCCAGTTTCGGAAATGATGTGAACCATCAGAATTGCATTCAGCAACTCGTAAGTTTGCTCCAATAATTGGACACAGTCATTCTTATTTTGTCTAACAGTCTGTCATGTTGATTGAGATTCATGGTCATGGCAGATTCACCGGTAACGTACCTGCATTTTCTTCGACAGAGATTGGGTTGTGTTAGAGATGGCAGCCAAGAAGGGGCTCTTCAGGCCGCCGGCAAGGATTTCCAGAGTATTTGCAGTGATAGTCAAACATGCTGCAATGTTGTCGAGTCCAAGTTTAGTGACAGTGGGTTTTGGGGGCATCTTGGTGATGGATCAATGGGTGTGCGAGACATGTAGATATTAATCATGTTGGCACATGGGACTTTCTCTTTCATTGGCTACTGTTCATCTCCCGCACCGAACATGTGATGCTCATATCTGGTGTCAAGCTTGATCACATCAAATGATACTATTGAATGAGCAGCTTAGCTATATTGAGAGATGTGGGAAAAAGTTCTGGTGTCGTTGAATCAGATGATGTCGGGAAAACTTCAGCGGTCGGAGAATTATGACACCTTTATGAAGACGGCCCGTTGGGAAGGGTTCTTGACAGAACAGAGGTGATGATCATGAGACACCTCGATCGGGTCGATTCGGAGACGCTCCTCGAACAATAGCGGGGTGACTTACTCAGACTCAACAATAGACCGAGGATTATTCAGTAGGCGAATGACCATCCCCAAGCAGATGGAATCTGTGGCTACTTAGTTGTTGAATCAGATGATGTCGGGAAAATCAACGCCGTACGATACAAATAGCACCAAAGTTACGGCTTGCCTTAGGCCACAATGTCTGCCGCCGATCCCCCCTATGGCCACATTCTCTCGAAGAAATCCGTTAACCTTGAATGCAACACTTTTTTCTTTATAAGCCTATCTCTACTGTGCCATTTCGTTCAATTCGTAGGGCCATTTGGGGTGTGACCTCGCCTACGAATTGACCCTTTCGTATGGGGATCTGTGACAGCTGTGACTTACCAATTTTTTCGTAAGCGCGCCGACAGCCTGATTTTTGTGCGCCAAGGCCGTCTTCCACCATTTCCAGCCACGATGGAACCACAAGAAAAGGCGAAGCTGCTCGAAATCCCTACAAACTTGGCCAGCACCAGAGGATTTTGAAGCTAACGGTGATCCAGCACCCGGAGCCGATCCAGCACCCAGAGCCGACACAGCTGAGAGCGCAGATGGAGAGGAGGGAGGGAGAAGCAAGAGGTCGAGGAAGCAGAACCGGCGCTATTTGGGTTGGTTGCGGTACAACGATGAAGACGGTTCAAATGTCGAGGAGCACCGTGCACATGTTGGCGTGAGGCGCGTGTTGGGCGCGTGTGAGTATATACAACTTTAGTGGGAGTGGGACTCATCCAGTCCCACTCCCACTGTTCAGTCCCACTTTTGCGTGTGTGCCGTGTGGGATTCATTTTGAAAAAGTGCGACTGGCCGTTTGATCGTAACACGGCATTGTACCATCAGTTGATGGTGCCGAACTATTACCAGCCACAGGAGATGCATCCTTGACATGGTCACGTGCATACTTGTGAAGCAGAATAACCACGAAACAGCGCGAATATCAAATTTTTGTGACATATATACAAACTTCAAGATATCTATTGCTCCCCAAGAGCTCGGCGTGATTTGGTTCGTGGCCGAGAACCCTCAATGATTAAAGCTTCATTGACTTCCGGTGCCCTCGGCCGCTTCTTCCTCGGAGCTAGTGTTTCGGTATCTGTGGAAATCACAGATGGCTCGTAGAGGAGCGGCGAAGACGGCATGGGCAGTGTGGGTAAGTTGCCAAGGTCATCGTCTGCTGCTGGGTCAAATTGAGTGTTGAAATCCCCTGGGAACTCCGGCACATCTCGTGAGGTACCGACAATGCGAGTGTTGTAGGCTGGGTAGGTTGAGCTCGAGAGAGTCGGGTCATCTGTTGATGATTCAGAGGTTGAAGCTACTCCGAAATGAATGGGACAAACCCAGATATTCGGTGCTGTCCATGAGGTAAGGTGAAAACATAAGAGTTGAATCGTAATTGTCTAGTGGCTCAGTTCAGGCTTCAAATGGTGATTCGTTGGATCGAATAGCTCACCAGAGAGAGTGTTATCCCAACTGGATATCGAAGATCCTAGTCCTCCAATGGAATCATAGAAACCACTGGCCAACTCTGATCACAGGTCAATGTCTGTTTCTGGCTCGATATCTTCAACTAACCTTGCTGTTCTGGAGTATAGGGTAGATTGAAATCCGCCGCTCCAAAATCGCTTCAAGTCCTTGAGTTGAATTATGGGACTCCATGGAAAGTACTGTTCACAGTTAACTCTTGACCCGCTCAAAGTCCACTCGCCTTTACAAACCCTATACACTACCTTTGCAAACTGAGTGTAAGTCCGCATCACCCTCTTTATAAAATTAAGGCTCCTGTTCGAAGCTTTACCTCCGTGTGGCAAGACTTCGGATTCAACGTTCAAATTCGGCGTCTCCCCGCAGTTTGCAGTCCGCAGTTTGCAATTGTACTTCGCAGTCTGCAGTTCGTAAACCAACCTGATCAAATGTATTGTACATAATAAATTGAACAAACACATTGTTAGGATCTGGAGTACATAGCTGGCAGACTCACGCGAAACTTGTTTATGGAATAATACGTGTTTTGATTGGTGATCACACGCATCGCACTTTCTCTTTGTTCTCTTTGCACATCGGATTTCCTCATGAGTTCCTCATCCCAGTCCCAGAATGCACAAGCTGGGCCTTCTTCTGCTCCAGGACAGTCGTCCGACCCGGGTGGTTCAACAGGTTCTCGTACTGGGGAGAAAGAAGAATCAATGTGACTCGCTGTTGGTGTCTGACCATGCTCCTGCCCCCAAGAAGACATGTAAACCACCCAAGGAAAAGAGGAGGACCATAGTATCCCAATACCATCTGAAAAGGGACCAGATTCCGGACGAACAGAAGGGGACAAAGGTGAGTTTCAGGTTTCTTTGGTGTACATCGTCTCATAATTAATTAAAATCCATCAAGGCCGCTGGATTTTTACATGGATACATTCTCCTTGGGCTTGTCAGAGCTGATGTCCAACCTCTGGTCCCCCTTCCCGCCACCATTGCTGCTTTTGAACAGCATTGGGAGCCCGGTTTTGTGGAGAAACTCCAACAGACCCTCTGTACTGCATCGACTAGTGATTCTGGTGCTTCCAAGATGGTCCTTCAGCTGTGTGCAGATGCAGCCAGCGAGGTGGCCCAGGGCAGTAAAATTGCCAAGGATATTTTAGAGGTCAAGGAAACACACCTCCTCAATGCCTGTTCACTTGTACTGGCTGCGGGCTTGGAGCACTGGCACCCCGATCTCCTGGGGGCCCCAGACTTGTTGCATAATCAAGTTCACAAGACCGTCTTCCTCGAGAGCTTTCGGACAGTCGCTGGGAATTTCTCATATTTTTTTCTGGCTCCCACCGTCTCTGGCATCAATAACCCCACTCTCATCACCGACATCTCACACAGTTTCCTATTTTCATACATGAAGCTGAAATATCGGTGAAAGGGTGCACTAGGGTGCAGCCATGAAATCTAATGGATTGACTAGTGAGAAAAGCGAACTAGTCACTCTACTCAAACCAACCAAAACCAAACAAATCACAGATCTTAATCCTAATACTCATGTGTGTGCCTTCAGGGAAATAGGGTACGTATCACCCATCAAGAGGGTGTGCAAGGTTGGAATAAGGCTTTTGTTTCAATAGCAACTATGCAGTTTAAGTGCGGTTATGCTGGGGCAGCAGGGACTTCACGCCAACAGGATATCAAGACTCAAGTAAAACCTTAGACTGTTCAAGTCTTCAGTTTCTTTGTGAGTGGCAGAACCTAACACTACTGGCAACTAGCCAAGAAGCAGAAGGTAGGGCAGACTATCAAACAGACAGACACTATTTCAATATCAACCAATCTTGCACAAATGGCGGCGGTATCAACGAAACGGGGGCAGTTACACAGAAGGTGGGGGCTATGCTAATTGTGGGGACAGTTACACTGAAGGCAGCGGTTTCACTTCTATTCCACAACAGGTCTTCAGTCCTGGAAGCCTAAAGCGCTGCTACAGGAGACAGGTTGGAGTAGGTTGAACAGGAGCTCTTATATCAATGCAGTGGTAGTCTTTTCGACGTCCTGTATCTCTTAATCTTTTCTGTGCATCTGCAAATCTGTCTGATATCTTTCACAAATCTAGAGTCTACTATATTGCCCGTATATCTGGGGGATAGTTTACCGGCTAATACAGAGTACACAGCTGGCTTTTATACATTTTAGAGAGAAGTCAAGGAGATAGACGGAATGAATAGGAACAATGAAGGGTGGGAGCCTGAGTAGTGAATGGCCAATGGCGTAGAAGGGATTCTTAATCATAGGTCTTATGACCTGTTTACTGGGGCTATTCCACATGTATTTCTCTAGCACGCCATAAGTTGTGCTTAGTTGGCTTGGTTTCCATCTTTCTGACTGATCAAGTCAGTTTCAGTCAGGTCCTATTCAATATCTGAATCAAGTCCCGCACTTCACAAGCTCAGTGGAGCTCATAGTAAATATCAAGTGGCTTGACAATATCTAGCAGCACGACACTGACTGGCTAGCATAGTGACGAGCGAAATATTGCGTGGCGCTATTCTGTAGTGTCAATCCTCATCAATCATATCAGTCAGCCTTGATGCGAGGCTCGCATCTTCGTAACGGCCAGATCTGCCTGAGTAACAATAGTGATGGTTAACTCAGTAACATGTCTTCAATGCAATCTAATCAGTTGACCTTTCACCCAAAATCAAGCGGTGCGATATTCTAACCAGTCTCTGGCACAATATCTCAGCCGGCCCTAATGTGGTTGTACCAATTCTGACTTTGTATATCTTTCTTTAATAGTCATCAGACTATTCAGAGGCCATTGAAGCAGCAAGTCAATAATTCTGAGTAGTTCCCTGATGTTTCACCTCAAGCACATAAGACAATGGTTTACCACCACTGTCTATAGCTCAGTGTAGAATATCATAGTCAGGACATAACAGCCTTTTGGGCTGCCATGCCAAGGCTACTCAATCCTTCATAGTTGATTTGTTACACTGACTTTCAGCCATCAATGGTGTAGCCTACTAGCCCAGGGAGGGTGTACACCCATAATCTAATGCCTCACTTCTGCCCACTAATAGGTTCAAAATGAAATAAAAACTGGTGTTTTCATGCATGTTTTGGTACACACCCTATCAATGAGACTCACATGACCCCACCACAGGACCTTCTCATAGTTGAAACCTGATTGAGGGTTTCCAGGACTGTTGCAAACTGATCGGGGTTTCAACCACTGGATACAAGAAGACATTAAGGGTTAGGGAACCCATACAATTGGACCCCCTAACCCTCAGATGCTATGGTGATGAACACAGAGGAGTCCAGGAGTATCAGCATTAACACTATTAACACTCCTTAATGCTGCAGTACAGGAACTGATCGCAACCGACCATGATTGTATTTAATTTGTTAAAAGTGTATATAAGCTCGGTAGAATCTCCCTGTACAGTAGATTCTACCTTGTCTAATCTCAGGCTTCTGCTTTGGCTTGACATAAGCATTGTCTGAGTGTCTCTAACCTGCCCTCCTTCCTACCCACTTTATTGCAGGTTGTGTCCACACCCCAGGTTTTATACCTGAGTGGATATCACACCCTCTTTGACTGGTTCCAGGTTCTGCCTTGCATACCGATCTACACTATACGGTCTCCTAGGGAGGACTCCGTTTGGTTGGTCTTACTGCTTGGGAACACACAAGCTACTAGTGTCTGTCGGGTTTCTCCTGGTTGGGGTTCTCGCTGGGTTACTCGCTGTTTAGCCGACCCAGAGGCTGCTGCTGACATGATGCTTCCTCTGCTTTTGCAGATCCTTGAGCTCCTGCATCTAGTGTTGCCACGACTTCCGACTCCAGCCCGCCAAGTCGACTTGGCAAAGTCGACTTAAGTCGAGTCGAGTCGAGTCACATGCACGACTCTGACCGACTTTGGAGTCAAACCCAAGTCAACTTGAGTCGACTTGAGTCACTTGAGTTGGCATTAATATATAGGTACAAGATATGCCGTTGCTATGCTCCAGCAATGGGGGCAGAGGAAGATGTGAATTATCAAGTGAGGAGCATCACTGGTATTTTACACCAGTATCTGTTCTCTTGTATGAAGAGTAAAATCACATGTAGTGCTCCGATGGTGTTTCAAGATGGATAATGAAAGGCGGGACTAAGTTCATGTGCCATCCCAGTCGATTCTACGCCACATCCAAACATTCGGCAGTTTGATGTCCATTCGGTATGGCCCATTTAAAAGTGCACTGATTCTTGCAGCCGTCCAATTTGAATTTGTTCAGGTAAAGAGATAGTGGTACAAATTATTGGAGAGGCATGTACATCGAACAATTACGGGCGGTACAACGACGCGGACTGACTGTCACTACTATCAAAACAATACAGAGTCTGTGCCTGAGGCATCTTCGAGAGGCGGTGGAATCTTCAATTAGAGGTCAACCAAAGACGGGAAAAACAACACCCACGTCAGAATCTCAGAATCCTCATCCACAATGTTGATCAGCATTGGAGATTAAATCGGGGCTCGATTGAACTGAATTATTTGTGTAGAGTTCAGGTCTTTTATAGACGCTTGCGGGTTCAATTACTTTCCCTTCGGAATTTGCCGTTTAAATTTTGAGGGACTTGGAGTTGTGACGTTATTTGCGCCAAGAAAATAGTTGAAGAATGTCTAATGCAAATGGAACTGAGCTCTATTGGAATGAGCTTGCTAGCAGGGTCTCAGATTTCCACGGATTTTAATAGAATTGTGTCAGACACTGCACCAGAGGTTTTGGAAGCAAGAGGGACATGACGATGGCCGGTCCATATTGGGTTTTTGGGGAAAGTGCCAGCAGAATTCGTGGCATGGGAGCAGAGGTTGAAGCTTAAAGTTTGAAGGTGCGAACGGATCTAGTTATGGCACGGTCAAAAAGTAAGGTAGATTTCTCACGGATTAAAGTTGCATATCAGGCAAACGGTCCAGGCCTGAATCGGTGAATAAGAACCTCCGAGATTTCTCAGGAAGAGCCGCAAGGGCCGGAGGATATAGATACGGGAATGAAGCTAGAAGCTCATGCAAAGAATTCATCATGCAAGGTCGTTCAAGCTATAGCTTTTGGCTACATTGCAGGATGTCACTATCCAGTGGTGCACCAGGTACCATCGAGACTGAAGACACGCACAGTCTGCACAGTTTAGTAATCCTGTCATTTTAGCCTTGACAGAAAAACCACAAAAGGGCATAGAAAGTGCCATGGTGAGAAGCAACCCCCCGAGTTTTGTTGGATATTTGTGCTTTGAATTCAGAGACAAAGTCATCAAATATCATTACAGAGGTTATACAGAATCAGAGGACGGGCATAGGACTATCGAAGCAGGACTGGAGTGAAACTACATGGCGGTCAATTACTGCTTAGCTTTTTTCCCATTGGATTTGACGGGGGCTTCTTTGCCAACGTATGTGTCATAATCTTCCGGCAGAGGGGAGACACCGGTGCTCGGGGGCTGCGAAGTTTTCTTCGAACTTAAATAATGTCCGAGATAATATTCATTGCAAAGAGGTAATAACTTGCCGTGTTTCATGAGCAGAAGTGATCGATGGCCCAGCCGCGTAACAGAGGGAGGGCTGCCAGAGGCAAATTAGCTCGAAGTGGTGTCTAAGACACAAAGAGGACATCACCAAACGAAAAATTCGCTGGTAGTATTCACCCAGACACCAGGAACAGCGAAGCCATAGGAGTAGAATCAGTTGTGAAGGTGGAGGTTAAGCTGATGGCAACATATGTCTTGCGGTTCGCAGGGTAGTGGGGGTCGTCGAGGCGTCAGTGGTCCGAAGCAGGCTTGGCTGCTGGACCGTGAAAGAACATGGGGACCGGGAGTGAGCATGATGTGCTAACAAAAACCTTGAGCGGGCCTCATATTCATCGCTGTTCACATCACCGGGCATGATGGACATGTACAAAACTTTGAGCTCCACTGGCTTGCCAGTTTCCGCAAAAGCATTCGCGACAGCAGATACAATGGTATCCGGACTCAAGTCGACCCACAGATTGGCAGCAACATACCTGTCGTTGGGGGATTTGAGAGTTGTCGTGTAGTGGTTGTGGTGAATAGGATAGGCATTAGCGACGCGGTTACTACCCGGCTCTCGATAGATATAGTGAAGTGGGAATTAGGAACGGAGATGACGCAGTGGAAAATGATGGCAGAATCATAACCATGGGAGGGATAAAATCCAGTGAACAACCGAAAAAGGTGAGGCAACAGGAAAATTAAATCTGACGGAGCTAGAGAATACCACAAATATACATTTGCGAATATGAATATTCACCAAAACCTCAAAACAGATATTCACATTCGTACGAATATTGATGGCAAATATTCGTTGCTTAGTCAGCAATATTCGCGAATATTCACGAATATGAATACTCAGCAAGTACATTGAGAACTCGGGGGTTTAACAGCCACCAATGAGTTGCTGAGAGCACTTTTATGCTATCTTGTGAGTTTAAACATTGTCAAAGACTCATACAAGCCCTTGTCTTGCATGTTCAACCATTTGATTGACCATCACACTTGCCGTGTTCAACCTGTCAA
>JARKIC010003178.1:0-31155 GCA_029378375.1 Mycena olivaceomarginata | reverse complement strand
GGTATTACGGCCACTAACCACCGTAACCGTAACCGTAAAGACACTATCAGAGGGTCTTACGGTACGGTACAATGCATTTACGGTACTTTACAGATATTACGGCCCGTATAAAACAAAGTAAACAAATAAAAATTGAAACAAGACACAGGATGGAGTATCCACTGTGCCTGGATGGCTGGAAGTGCGTCCTCAAGGGACTTGCCTTTGAGACGAAGGTGGTGTTTTGAGCAGCATCAAAGTCCGAATTGTCTCCGGCTTCAGACTTGCACTTCAAAGGGAGATTGTGTCTCTCACAACCCAAAAACACCTGTTCCACCGCGACCGCAGAGCCCTGGCAATCTGTCAAGGACAACAACATGCCAAGATGCAGGAAAATCTTACCTGGGATCGACGTGTTTATCATGGGCCAGCTGATACAGCCGCGGGTATTCCGCCTTTTGCACGTACCACCACTGAACTGGGTCGGCGTCAAGGCCGATACGAGGAGCATCGAAATAGGAGTCTAGCTCATCGTGTTCGTCCTCGTTGTCCGAGCCTTGATCAAAGACAGCAAAATTAATCACCTTTGGGCGGCTCAAGCCCGCACCATCAACAGTTGTGGCAGCTGCAGCAGATGGTTTGGATAATGCTTATCAAAGTATTTCCGGAGCGACTTCTTCTGCTCCTCAAGATATTTTGAAAGTTCAGGATCGTGGGCATATTCCTTTCGAAGCTTCTTGTAGTTGAAACGTGGGTCGAGGACTGGCGAGATGTAAGTCATTGTGTTCGAGAATGACTTCAACACTTATGGGAAGCCCAAATATAAAATGGTGATTGGTTTGTACTTGTAATAAGAATCACTTAGCTTCCGATGAGCCCTCGTCAGGCCCTCCACAAGTTCGGGAGGTGAATCTGCAGGGAGAGCGGCCAGTTTCTCCTTTATGGACTTCTGAAGACCACAAAAGATCGTGTGTGTGAAGGACAGCATGCGACGAAAAGTCGTTGACATCTGGCTGGTAGCGGCACGGAAATGTAGCAACCAGTCAGATACCATAGAAATGGCATCTCAGTCCTCCATCGTCAGCTCCGCACCACGAAGATCACGATTATCGGATATGAACTGCGTAATCGCAGCCCGATACTTCAGAGCCCGGTGATTTCGCATAAAATCAGCAAATCATATAACTTGGGAGAGACATACTCATCATTTGGTGAGTTGAAGACCAGCGGGTTTTGACATCTCTCTCTTTATAAAATAACGGGTGTCTGTCCGAAGCCTATGACGCCCTGTATATAGTCTTTCTGACCCAATTCTGTAGATTTTCTCACAACAAGCGCTAGGTGCCAATTTATTTTCACGGCGCCAGAGGGCTCCATCGGCGCCAATTTGTTTCTTGCGCCGTTAGCTTCCCATGTCATTGTTCGATAATGCGGCGATCTTTCAATTAGTCTCGGACCCTGAAGAGACGTGCCTTGGAGCTCCCGCGACAAGCGATCTCTCATAACAAGCGCTAGGCGCCAATTTTTTTCACGGCGCCAATCTGTTTCTTGCCGCTGAGCTTCCCACGTCATTGTTTATGGCAACATGGACTGGACAGCTTGCGTTTTTGCGGTGTTATCAGCCAGAATTTGATCTCCGGGTGTCAACTAGGGGAAAGGACCCAGGTAGTGCTTGTCAAGTATAAACATATGGACACGCGCGATGATGTTTTGAGGAGAAATAATGTTGTACCAGTACTGGCGGCGCTGAGGGCTCGAACGCACAGCACAAATCACCTTCCGAAGCTCGACGAACGTTAGCTTGAGCGGCATGACTCTACTTAACGCTCTTCTCATGGTATGTCCAAATGCTTGTATTATCTTAAACAAGAGCACGGTGGGTGAAGAAGTTCAAGCACTGTTTCCGTCATCACCTACGAGACCGTTGGCACTGCCAGTGAAGCTGTGTAGCGCGCGCAGTATAACAGCGGATTAAAAGTGGAAAGAGAATCTTATCACATGTGCGAGTGTAATAGAATCGAAGCTGAGAAGCATCGGAGCGGATGTAAGCAGAGTCGTATCGGTATTGCAGCCGAAGTGAGCGACACGTCGACGGGGAAGCACAACAAGCATCGGGATGGCTACGAAGGTGAGGTTTGAAGCGGAGCTTAAAAGGCTCCGGATGGATAAAGACGGTTAGTCGAGATTATTTTGAGCTTTGCATCAGAAAATGTGGACAGCTTCTAAAGATGCTACATATAACACGGACGACTCAGCCAATTTGATCCCCACCCCACGATGCCCCGCCATCCTTCTGCTACAGAACTTCGTATTCAGAACATCACAAGCGGTTTGACCGCTGCGGCAAACACTTCTCGATGAGCTGGATGTTGCATTTGGCCCTCCATTCATTCGGCCTATTTCAAAGGCCATTCTGCTCTTGATTGATGTCGCTCAGGTAAGAACTTGCAACAACAGATATATTCGAGTCCACTTAGCCAGCTCATGGATGTATTATAGAATACGAAACGAAATAAAAATGAATGTGCCCAACTCATGGAAAATATTCACCAGATTCTGTACGCGATTATCAACCTTCATCTCAAATCTGAAACAGTTGGGTCCCTTGCTCCGACGATGCTCAATACCCTCGCGGACTTCATGAGGTGGGGTTATGGGCCTTTAAGATATACGGATTTTAGACAAAATTTTCAGAACCCTCAACAAGATATGCACATTTGTAGAAGCCCAACAAGATGGCAACAAGCTTAAGCGCCTGTTCCGTCACAACGAGATGAACAACCTCCTCAGGGACTGTCATGCGGGACTGTATCATGCAATGGATGTCTTCGGAGTACAGCATATATTGTTGACCTCGGAACAGAAAAGTTAACCAGAGCCAACAGGTTACAAGTGGGGTTACAATATTCAACAATATCGGGGACATGCAGCAGACAGCCAAGCTCATTCATGAGGAATTGCTTCGACTGATTCAAGCAATTTCTGATGCCAGCACGATCTCAAATGAATCATTGGTATGTACACGCAGTGGACATTAAGTGCACAACTAAATTTGAGGATCAGATATATATGGGTGCCAATGAGTCAAAAAACAGGTGAAACCACTGGGTTTACAACAGAATGGCTGCTCATGCCTTTATTATAGTTCCAATTCATTTTCAATGCTGCCCTCAAAGCCCAAGATCTTCCATGGTCGTGATTTGGAAGTGGAAAACCTTATGAAGATGCTCATGGTGCAGTCGCCCAGAATAGCCATCTGGGGAGGAGGAGGAATAGGCAAGACAAGTCTCGCAAGAGCAGTGCTCCACCACCCAGACACTTGTGCCAAATTTGAGCACAGATTTTTTGTCAGCGCAGAATCTGCAACAACCAGTGCTGAACTTGCCGCACTTGTTGGACTACATCTTGGGTTGGATCCTGGCCAAAATCTCACAAAACCTGTTGTACAGCATTTCTCAAGGAAACCCTCTTCTCTATTGATCCTGGACAACATGGAAACAGTGTGGGAACCACTTCACTCTCGGAATGGGACTGAAGAATTCCTTTCCCTTCTTACTGAGATGGAACACCTTGCCTTGGTGGTATGCCTGCATGGATTCAAATTTTGTCTTGCTCACATTCACCAGATCACAATGCGTGGGGCTGAACGGCCAGCCAAAGTCTGCTGGACTCATCCATTTCTATCCCCCTTGCAACCACTGTCCAATGATGCTGCCACAAAAAAACCTTCATGGACATCACAGACAATGCCTACACAGTTGAGGATATCAACCAACTTCTCCAGATCACAGATAATATGCCTCTGGCTGTAGATCTTATTGCCCATTTGGTTGACTATGAAGGCCTGAACAATGTATTGACCCGCTGGGAAACTGAGAAGACATCCCTTCTCTCTGTTGGGTATGATAGGAACTCGAATTTGGATGTGTCTATCAATCGTTCACTCTTCAGCCCACGGGTTACATCTGGTAGTAGGGAATTATTGAGTCTCCTGTCAGTCCTCCCCAACGGACTCTCTGATGCAGAGCTGGTCCAAAGCAGTCTTCCTATTGCCAATATTCTGGGATGCAAGGCCACATTGCTGGCTACTTCATTGGCATATCAGGATGCAAACAAGCGACTTCGATCATTGGTTCCTGTGAGAGAACACATCCAACGACTTTTTGCCTCCATCTCAATCCCTCATTCAAACAATTTGCAAATTCTTATACACACTTTTGGAGCTATACCAAAAGCTGCAGCTTCCACCTATTGTGAATCAAATAACCGCAAATCTGGCCAATTTGCAAGAAGTATTGCAGCGAGGATTCTGTGACAGCAATCCGAATATTGTGGATACAATATGTTGCACATTGCTTCTAAACTCGTTTTACAGAGTCACTGGACGTGGTCGAACACTGCTGATAGATCAGATTGAACCTATTTTGTCTGGGTTCGGTGATTACAGACTGGACACAGCTTTTCTCACAGAAGCCTTGCAATCACGAAGCTACAACCAAACAATCATGACGGAACAGCTGGTGACTCAGACAATCTTGCACTACCCCCAAATCAGTGATCCCCTGCTTGAGTGTGAGTGCTATTTACTTCCATAACTAAGATCTGTCTCATATGACTATGGTTCATGCCAGGCAAATTTTATCAGGCAGTAGGAGAGAATTGCCTTTATCGTAAATTGGACTGGGGAAAAACAAGGAAATATTACGGAAAAGCACTAGAGTTGGCCCAATTATGTGGAGACAGAGACCAGTGGTGTAATACTTTGCTCCGCCTTGCTTGGCTCGAAGGCAGTGCCTCAAATTATGCTACAGCCAGAGGCATGCCCAGAAGGCACAAAAGCTATCAAAATTGACAGGCAATTTGTATCACCAAGCAAGAGCACTCTTCACTGGGGCTATGTGCTCCACCTCTGTTGGAGACTACCAGGAAGCCATATCTCAACTCTGCCAGGCAAAGGAGACTCTCAGTCTTTGTGGACTGTCTAGCGGTCACCTTGGTCATCAAATCACAGAGTGCCAGGCTAAGATCCATTTGGCCAGATCAGAATATGCACAGGCCAAAAGGATCAATAATCAAATACTACAAACCACTTCCGCTGACCAAAATGCTGAATGTTGTGCATCGGCACTTCTCAATATTGCCCAGATTGACATAAAGATTGGTATATCCACTGCGGACGCATATCAGAATCTGAACAAAGCGAGGGAGGCTTTTGGCATTCACGATCTTGGCGGAAACATTTTATGTGATACAATTCAGGCAGAACTAGAACTCAGAGACAAAAACTTTGTCTTGGCAAAACTCACATTTGAAAAATGTCTCCGTTTGTCTTGGGGAAGGAGAATTGATGCACAATCTTTCTGCTTGGAAAAACTTGCAAACATTGAGTGTTGGCCAACTTCTGATTGGCACTGCATCTGGCCTGCAACCTATTTGGGGTTTGCCTACGTGTCCAAAGAGAAATTGGCACTTTATAAGGCATTTCTCTTTGTTGGTGATGTATTCCTCGCCAATACGGATGACGACACAGCAGCCAATCTGTATACCGTGGCAGTCACGGGATTCACACACATGGGTATCCACCAGTACCGAGCACAGTGTATGCTGCGTCTTGGCGATCTTGCCAAAAAAACGAGGACAAACCTCAGAGGCAATTGCCTTTTGGAGGGCTGCCCGACCACTTTTTGAGCACTCATTGCAGGCAAAGGATATCCTTGAAATTGACTCCAGGCTTTCTGCGGTTGAAGAAAGCCGTCAGATCTGTGATCAACTGAAAGTGGAGGAGGCATTTGACGAGGCTGTAGTCTGTGCTGAAAATTGATGCCCAGTCCCTTTCATCCCTCTTCCAAATTCATGTTCCTAGCTAACTTGATATTCATGTATTGTTTATATATTCAAAGTGTATTTATTCATTTAAAAGCAGCTACAGTAGGGTGCAAGTGGTGATAACACTTGCTGCAATTCCCAGATTGTGAGGCACAAGGGTTGGTATGAGAAGCACACAAGAAGCAAATCGTGTGCGCCTCAAGCTCGGTGCAGTAAGATACTCAGTGCTTACCTGGGTCTTGTGAGGGTTCTCAACATTTAGTTGAACTTTGAATTGAATTGGTACAAAATACGGCACATTTCCGAGGCCTGAGTTGCTTCTTGATCGATTGCGCAACGACTTCGATAACTTCAGCCTTCACAAGAGCGAGGTCCAAGCAAAAGTCAACATTTTCGATTGATGTTGTGATACGATTGTGGCTGTTTGCAATCATGCCCGACAACCCCCGACGGCACTGAGATCAAACTCAGGTGATCTGATCGGGTGCATCATGATCCTCGCCACCATGTGCAGAAAATCATCACTTGCCCCACCCTACCATGAAGGTCCTGATTCTTGCGCTCTCGCTCGCCGCAGCGGCGCGCGCGGCCTCCGATGCGTGCACGACAATTTCGACTTAATCTCTGCCGATGCGAACGTCTACCGAGCCAACTCCACCGAGTACACCCTCGCTATCGAGCACTGGCTCCTTTCGTCCATCGAGGAGCCGCAGTGCGTCGTCGAACCGAGCAACGCGGCCGACATCGGCGCCATCGTGAGCTGCCCATCCGTCATGAACTCTGTCTAGTTCTTTAATGCCCTCTCAGCTGAAGACCGTCAGCGCGACTCGGACACCGTTCGCAGTCAAGAGCGGAGGACACACTTCGAACAATGGGTTCTCCTCCACAACGGGAGTCCATATCTCCCTCGCACAGTTCAACTACACGAAGCTTGATACGGAGGCGCAGACGGTGGCAGTGGGTGCGGGCACAAAATGGATCTCGGTGTACACCGCGCTCAACGGGACGGGATTCAACGTGGTCGGAGGCCGCAACCCTGCTGTAGGTGTCGGCGGGTTTACTTTGGGCGGAGGTAAACATCTTGCTCTTCGAGTCGAGCGAATTTTGACAAGGTTGCTGGGCAGGGTATTCCTGGAAGACAAACGCGCACGGCCTTGCAGTGAGAATATCCCCCCCCCCAGGGACTTACCGTCTTGTCTCATTGTTTTGGCGCAAATTTATAGATCGACAACCTGCTAAAAGTGAACATTGTCCTCCCTAACGGCACGGCGACAACCGCAAGTGCGACTCAAAATGCTGAACTGTTCTTTGCCCTCAAGGGGGGCTTCAATAACTTCGTGAGACAATGGGCCTACTTTCCATTTTTCTGCCATCGCTTAATCGGCGACATCCGCAGGGCATCGTCACCGAGTTCACATTCCGCGCCGTCCCACAAGACCTCGTCTGGGTAATTACCTGAATTCTCATAACCACTCGTACTCCAATACTCACTCTATCGCATCACCCCAGGGCGGCCACCTCTCTTACGACGCCGCCCATACCGCCGCCGTCAACGCCGCCATCGTGGTCTTCGAGCAGACGAACACCGACCCGCGCGCCGCGCTCGTCGGCGGCATCACTGCCCTCCCGACCGGCCCCAACGGGACGTTCTCCGCGCCCACTCAGGCGGTGCAGCTCTTCTACGACGGGCCCGTTCTGCCCGAGGGCATGTTCGCGGACTTCTTCGCGATCCCGACCGTGTCGACTACCTGGGCGGGGCCGATTACGTTCTGGCGTGGAGCGGGACGGACGGCGGGGGTGTCGAGCTTGAGGTGCGTTTCACCGCGGCTTCGTTGAAGCCGTTGTTCAAGTTTGAACGGTGAGCTGACGCAGTGTCCTGTGAGCAGGGGCGTGTTCCACGCGTTCTCCACCCTCCCGCATACGCCGGAGTTCTTGCAGGAGGTCGTGGACGAGGTGTCTGTGCGTTGCCCCTCTCGACTCATCTCGTCCACGTTTAACTTATTACCCTGATCATATCGACAGGCCTTCAGCGCCGACCTGGGCCCCAAAAGCGCTGTGTACCTCAGCGTCGCGATCGAGCCCTTCATGGCGGGGTCGCTGAATCGCACGTCCTCCGCCATCCCGGACTCGTCGGCGTATCCCCCCGTGCGCAACCCGGTTCTGTTGCCGTCGAATATCTTCTTCGGGTGCGCTTCCCAAACCCACTGAATTTTGCAACAACCGATTCCTTACTGCCTTTGCTGGCCATGCACACATAGATATCTCGACGCCGCGCAGGACCCCACCTTCCACGCCGCCATCGCCCAGATCCAGGCGAACATCGTCGCCAAAGCCGCCGCGCGCGGGCTCATCTATCCTGAAGCGCAGGGGGGCAGCATCTATTCGAATTACGCGTTGGCCGGGAAGGATGGCGCGCACGTCCTTGATTTTTATGGCGCGGAGCATTTGCGGGAGATGCGGCGCGTGAGAGAGGAGGTGGATCCGAGGGGGGTGATGCGGCTCGCTGGGGGGTGGAAAGTTTGAAAGCGTATGTGGTCGCCTTATTTTCCGATTTGGATGTTTTTTCGATTATTCTGAATCTATCTATGTGCCATTTCGAGGCCGTCGAGGTCGCGGGCGTCCCGTGAGCTGATAGCACTTACTCACTAGTGTACCGATGTTTACCATACTGCTGACATCCGACAGCTCCCGAGCTTCTCAGAGTGTCTTAGACGCCGACACAGCCCTGACACTCAGGCTCTCGATCTCCCTATGCCATCTCCCCTCCAAACCGTCCTCGATGTGATACTTGGGATAACCCCCGTCCCAGGCCTCTCCGCCGCATTCAACATCCTCACACACATCGTCTCCGCCATCGAGCAGGCGCGGAAAAGCAAGCAACGGCTGGCGGTCTTGGCGCAGGTCTGCAGCCCAGCTCTTGCAGACGCTCAACACCGAGTTCAGAGCTGCGCGGCTCGTGCAGTCGGCGTGTGGAAAACCACTGAGGGATCTACACAGGTGGGTATCCGTTGGTCCTGAGATTATTCATTTGCTGGTGTACTATTGAAATCGTGTTGCTCTACTCTAGCTTGCTCCTCGACATTCAGAAGTTTGTGAATGAAGAGCAAGCCCGTCCGTTCTTCAAGGTTCTACTGAATCACGATGACCGTATGGAGGGTATCGATGGGTTTTATCGGCGGATGAGCACCCTCGCGGATGCCTTTCAGGTACATTTCTCGCTGGTGCTTGTGGCAAGATTGAGCCATAGCAGGGGCCTTAGATTTCCGCGCTCTTTAACATCCAAGGGATGCTGTCGAACGACGGGTGGGCGGCCAGACAAGACGGCGACAGCATTCACAAGCGGCTGACGGCAAGAGGTGAGTGATCGGCTGATCTTGTCCTCTGATGTGGCCATGCGAGCGAACAATTTGTAATATGCGATCATTTCGCGGCCATCGAGCATCACTCGGCGGCTCGGCGCGCCTGCAGAACAAATTCAGCGCCGCACAACGTTCTACACACAATTGAGTACTTGGGTGGCCAAAGATGTATTTGCATAGTACACAAATGAATTGATGGCTAACGGACTGGCTGGTCGACACTTGGGCTGTTCCAGTGTGACAGCATAAAAAAGAATATTAGGCCAACTGCCCACGTCGAAGCCCTCGTTTTATGTTTCAAGTTGAGCATCTAGGACACTGAACTTCGCGTGTCCCTGCTCGTGCATCTCCGTTTCAAGAGCATTGGCTCCTGGCGCGCTAGGCGGTGCAGTAGGCGGGAGAGGACAAGTTGATGCAAAAATTGCCGCAGTGATCGCCGCTATTTGCGAGCGCCAAACACTCTCCTTATTTGGGGGGGGGGGTGGTCGTGGGAACGTAGGACACGATTCTTCCGATCACTCACCTCTTGGCTGACGGGGTTGGAGCACCAAGTGCAGCTATGGCACACGCTTGGTTCGCACTTCGATGAATCTTCGAGGGTATCGATTTATTTCAGTGTTCGAAGGTCCCAATCAGCAGCCACAATATTTTGTTTCAACCTCAAGCTGGGCTCATGAACTGGCCTCTCGCATACGGGCTTGTCGTTCTCAATCCCGCACAAACGAGTTCAGTTTCCCAACACTACTACGTGCGTTGAAATCTACTTACCGTCTCGACGGACTGGGCCTCGTGCTCAACGCGTCCAGTGCGATCCATCCAATTCGCATCGATGCTGGTGTGGTGGGCGCCCCTCCGTTTGGTGGAATCCCACTTCAAGTGGGCCTGTTACCGCCATCTCATACCGGTCCTGTCCCGATAGTAAGCACGCTGATTGTTGTTCTTTCCTTGAAGTTCTTTCATTGCTATACTGATGTTGTCATTTAGACCTCAAACCCCCAACCCCCTGAAAAACGGAAGAAGCGTATCTTGATTAATCTTCGAGCAACAAGCAAATATCACGGTTTCACAAATGGCTCCCGACACTCAGTGACGTATAATGGAAAGCGGTACCCTACTTCTGAGCATTTGTATCAAGCTTTTAAGGTACATAGATGTCTCCCTTCTAGCCCTGAGTGCACTGAGCTAAAGCAGTTCATGGACAACCGACCGGACATTGCTGAGGTTATACGAACCGTCCCCAAGTCATCTGGAGCGGCGTTTACGTACAGCATGGCCCACAGAGCACAGCAGCATCCCGACTGGGATAGGATGTGCATCGCGAAGGTGCGCGCTACGAGATAATGTCAGAACTGTAACCGACCGCAACCGCAGATGGAGATCGCCACCTGGCATAAATTCTCGCAGAATGCTGATATCAAGCAGAAATTACTGGAAACTGGCGATGCCGAACTGGTGGTGCGTTGAATGGACTACTTTAGTCCACAGAAATTGACCGTGTTGGATAGGAGCATACAACTAACAATCTCTGGGGTATCGGTAAAGACGAAAAAAGGAAGAAACGAGTTTGGCAAAAGTGTTGGAACGTGTCAGGGCCGGCACTGCGAGGGGAAAGTGAGGCACGCTCCGGGGTTCGGTTCAGAAAATTCTCTGAAGTCGAAATATATCCCGTAAAACTGTGCTGTTACCTCTCAGAATACTTCCATCTCTTCATTCGCGATTCTCACCGAGGACTTGAATTCGATTCGAACATGGCGAACTTCGAATCAAATGTAAATCCGCCAAATCGGATCACTCGCGAGTCAGCTTCCTTAAAGATTTCCTTTGCGTCTGCTGTCATTGGCCAAGGGGCGACCTGTCAAGCGCCATCAAAGATCAACTCTCTGCAGTATAACGGCACTTGACAAGTGTGGACCCTCACCTACGTGATTGAATTCGATAACTCTAAGGGCAGATGCATACATCGATAATTCTTTTCAAACTCTCCCAGCTTATTATTCCTTCACTGAATTTGCTTTGCGCTCCTGCTTTTGGTCGCGGCTTAGATTTCTTCAGAGCCGAATATTTCACTGCTCAATGGCTTCGCTCCTGCAGAGCCGACTTATGCGACGCTGGACGCCTTACCAGCTATAGAATCTACGCGACCTTTTCGCGGCTTTTTTGGGTCATTGATACAGGATAATTGAGCCACCCGATTTTTATTCGGCAGCTGGTGAGTGGTTCTGCGTGCCCTTGAAGTTAATAAATTCCAGATGAATCCCTAGACCGATTCGTTGGGGATGGAAGTCCCGCCTTTAATTTAAGGCCTGGATCCCAAGCCTTCTGCTGGAATCGTCGCGCACAAAGTGCTCGTAATGCCCGAGCATTACTGTCCTTCCGCCTTGATCTTTCTTCCTTTTTTTTCCCTTGGCCTCATCCAATACTGATCACTTTGCGTGGAGAGAAATGTGCTGAGGGTAGACTTGCGACACAATAATGTCAGTTCTTCCGTTCCATACGCTACCGCCCATTTTTTGTTCGCCGTTGTCATCTAATTCGCTGCTATTCAGCATTATTCACTCAAGCTCCAGCTGAACGGGCCCAGCCCATGCAAGACAGTTTACTCTGCTTCGAATAGCGGCATCCGGTAGTGGATATGGTGACTTCATCATCTTTCCCTTTCTTGGTCCCCGGTATGTTGTGCCCATGTGCCGGGGATCAGACCTGGCATTGGGGCTGTTGTGTGCTTCGTGCTTGCATCTCCCGTCTGTTGACGGGAGATGCCTTGGTGACAATGATGTGCTGCGATAGAACGGCGATCTCGCACACAGAGAGTGCTCATGATTCTTCCGGATAGATCGACGCTGAGCGCGAGGCGGACTATTGCAAGTGCAGGAGCCATCGCGCTGTGCGAAGGTACAGATAATTATAAGCGTGTTTGTTGCATCGTTGGCACAGAGTTGTGGGGGAAACGGTCGTGGATGGCGTACAATGCGACGCGTGTACAGACACTCGGGCTGTTCCGGGTTCGGAGTGGTTTTGTTTTCGTGAGATCCCGGGAGGAGGATGCGTGCGTATGCGTTACTGATGAGGCAAAGCTGGGGGTGGGCGCGGCAACATGGGTAGATAGGTAGATCCAGGGCGCGGTGCTGCTGACGAGCCCAATGGATGCGAACACTGTTCTTCCTGTGCATCTCAATTTTTTCCCTATTCCCCTTCCTTTTTCTTTCTTGCTCGGCAGAGCAGCTGGCGGCCGGACCCATACTGCAATGCGTTGGGCGATCGCTATGTACTCGGCCATGGGTTTTTTTGCGCCGCTGCCGTCGCCCTCGTAGCGGCACTTGCTTACATTACGGAGGCGCGAGATTTTCACTCTTTGTTCCGTACCCTACGCGACTCCGATTCGGTGGCCACTTTCCATGTCCGTGCACTCACGTCTTGCTCTCAGATGGCAGGGGAAAAAGCAGGCCGCCGCAGCGAGATGCTGTTCTGCGAGATGCAAGCTGTGCTTGGCAGACTAAAATAGTTCCTTCCAGGCTGTGGGGCAGCGGGGGCAACCGAGGCTGCGTCTCCCGGCGGCCAGAAAAGCAAGTCCTTCTAATAGGTTTCAGAAATTGATAATCTGGTGATTTGATTGCTCAGTGCAATGGCGGTGTTATGAGTCTAAGAAAAATAGTGACGGCAAGACACAAGTATTCCGATCTTGATTAAACCAAGTATCATCAATAAGTGGAGCTGTGCGTGAGGGGGGATTTTCGTGGCTTAGGATTGAAGGAAAATCAACTTAAGGGTGAGGATTACTCCTTGTGGCTGGGGAAGGGGGAAATTGTTCCGGAGCCGTAGTCAAAGGGTGTCTGCGGGATTGATCATATCCGCGGGATACGGCCCGCCCCACCCGCATACTCATATATCTGCAGAATCTGTTGTGAATATAAAATCTTTGATTCTGTCTGCCAGAACAAAGATGAACCCTTTACTCGCAAGATGAACAGCAACGAAAATAAGCAAAAATTCCCAGGGTACAATGCATTAAATACTTGCCTCGTTTGAGGTGCACACCCCATCAAGATGCCCACCCAACACACTGACACTCAAGTTCGACTGAACACGCTTATCACGTGTTTTGCTATTACAGCAGATACGCTGGCAGTTCTTGCTAATAGCCTCAATGCAGCTTTCTTGGAGGCCATTGCTAACACAACACAGTCTCTGTTGAAGAATATTGAGGTGAATCATTTATAAGCATCAGCGTGGCATGAATCTCATGATTTCAGACTGTCAAGAAAAACAAGAGGACATGCATCAAGTTGATGGAGCAAACACATGAATTGCTTAATGCAATCATCATTCTTCATGTCAGCTCAGATACCGGTGGGGTATTGCCACCAAGTGTATTGAATCACATCGGAAAATTCACAGAGTAAGTACTTGTGAAAGACTCCAAATCCAAGCTAATTACATGCTCCAGGACCCTCCACAAGATCCATACCTTTGTTGAATCCCAGCAGACTGCCAGCAAGGTCAAGCAGTTCTTCCGCCAGGGAGAGATGAGCACACTGCTCAAGGATTGCCAAAATGGACTGACACAAGGACTTGATTTTTTTTTGGTGAGCTCTCTCATAAGTTTTACAATGATTCATTACAAATAATCCTGTGTGCATAGCTCAAGAACACAGGATTAATGACCGATGTTTCAAAAATGCAGGTAGAGGCAAAACAGAGACATCAAGAAGTACTTGACATGATCAATGGACTCTCTGATACCACAAGTTCAGACAGAACATCTACGGTATGATAATTTGGAGTTTGCCACAGATCTGCTCAACTTTGTTCAGACGAGCAGGGTTTATTCCCAATCCCAGAACAGGTGTGTAGCTCACCTAGTCCTGGAAAAGATCATTGAGAATTTCTTCAAAGCTCCAAATCAATCTCAATGCTGCCCTCAGAGCCCAAGATATTTCATGGCCGTGAATCGGAATTGTCTGACATCCTGCAGCTGCTGCAGATGGAAGCTCCCAGGATAGCTATTTTAGGTACAGGTGGGATGGGGAAGACCAGTCTTGCAAGAGCAGTTCTTCATCATGTAGAAGTCCCAGCACAGTATACCCAACATCGATATTTTGTTACTTGCGACTCTGCAACCAGCAAAGTGGAACTTGCTGCTCTCATTGGAGCCTATCTAGGACTCAAGCCTGGCAAGGACCTTACTCAAGCAGTTGTCAAATTCCTTGTCGCAGCCTCACCTAGCCTCTTGATTCTTGATAATATGGAGACAGTCTGGGAGCCTACAGAGCTACGTGGTGATATTGAGGAATTTTTATCCCTCCTCACAGACATCAAAGACCTGGCACTGATTGTGAGTGGCAGTGCTTCATTTCTTTGACTCAACTCATGCAACACAGATTACCATGTGTGGAGCAGAAAGGCCAGCCAAAGTACAATGGAGTCACCCATTTCTCCTTCCATTGCAACCATTGAAACACCATGCTGCCCAGCAAACATTCATTGACATTGCTGAAGACCATCATAATCCAGAAGACATAGATCGGGTCCTCTCATTAACAGACAACATGCCTCTTGCCATCAATCTCATTGCACATTTGGTAGATGTGGAGGGATGCTCCAGTGTATTGATCCGCTGGGAGGCAGAGAGAACCTCTGTGATTTCAGAGGGCTATGACAAAAAATCCAACTTGGATGTGTCAATTTCACTCTCTTTGTCTAGTCCCAGGATGAAAGCTGTCCCTCATGCACAAGAGCTATTAAGTCTCTTGTCAATGCTTCCAGATGGTCTTTCAGATGTTGTGCTCCTCCAGAGCAAGCTTCCAATTGAGGATATTCGGAATTGCAAAACAACATTGATTCGAACTGCTTTAGCCTATCTGGATGACAAAAAGCAACTAAAAGCATTGGTACCCATCAGGGAATATATGTGGAAAAACTCACCCACCTAGAAATGAGCTTGTCAAGTGCCTTTTCAAACATTTCCATGAGCTACTTGAATTGCACAAGGACTTCTCTGGAACTGAAATGATTTCAGCCACAGCTGGGCAAATATCATCAAATCTGGGCAATATCCAAAGTTTACTCCGGAATGGACTCCAAAAAGACAACCCAGACCTCACGGATAATATTTTTAGTGTCTTGTATCTGAATCTCTTCAGTCGAATGACTGGCCGAGGGCCAACTTCTTTGCTTGGCCAGCTTCATAAAATCCTTCCACAGCTATGTGACCATCGACTTGAGGCTTCCCTCATTTCCGAGTTCTTTGCGTCGCACCGATATGTTCCAATTTCCAATCCAGACACACTTGTGGCCCAGGCATTAGAACACTTTGAGTACTTCAATGATTTAGATCTTAAATGTAGGCCCACCTTTTACACCTTATACATGAGGACTGACTTCAGTGGTTTCAAGGTAGATTCTATCTCAGTGTTGCATCCTATTATATAGATCACAGGCTCACTTTTTCCAATGCCATGCATTTTTGTCACCGTGTAATATCCTTGGCAACTACATCTGGCAACACAAAAAGACATTCCCAAGCATTATACAGGCTTGCACGGATTGAGTGGATGTGTGGTGACTACTTTGCAAGCCAAGGTCATGCCCAGGAGACACAGAGGTTGGCCAGGACTTCTGCTGATTTATATGAAGAGGCATGTGCACTGTGCATGGAAGCAGTGGCCTGGACACAACTTGGTAACTACAAACAAAGCATGTCTCTCTGCAGTAGAGCAGAGATCTTCTGCTCTTTGTGGTATGTCTGGTGGCAGTACAGACCGCGACATCATGAATCATCAGGCAGAGATCCACTTGGTGAAATCAGAATACCATGAGGCACACAGTATTCAAACTCAGATTCTTCATGAATGCCTGCTTCACTGGAGTCCCTATGACCATGCCTTTACTTTACTGAATCTTGCAGAAATTGGTCTGTCTATGAATGCTCCCATATATGCAGTGCAACAGGATATTGAGAGAGCCAAGAAAATATTTCTCCCCTTGGAACAAATTTTAGAGATGACAATGTGTGACACGCTCCTTGCAGATCTCCACTTGAGAGAAGGAGACATTTCCACAGCAAAGACACTTTTTAAGACATGTTTCAGAGCCTGCAACAGCTCCCAAATCAAATCCTATTGTTTGGAGCGGCTTGGTAACACTGGACGTTGGGGGGTATCTGGTCATATTCCCAGTTGGACAACAGTTTACCTTGCCCATTCTATCAAATTCCAACAGAAGTTAGGAATAAACAAGGCTCTCCAGTTTCTGGGAGACGTCTTCCTTGCTCAGGCTGATGAGGACACAGCTGTCAGCCTATTTACCATAGCACTTGAGGGATTCACCTACATGGATGTTCATCGCAGCAGAGCTGAATGCATGCTCCGACTTGGAGATATTGCTAAAGAACATGATGACCTGTGCAAGGCAGTGGAATCTTGGGATGCAGCAAGGCCACTCTTTGAATGGTCCTCACAGACCAAAGGGGTTGAACTAATTGATGAAAGGCTGGCAAGTGTTGGCAAAGATTTGCTGGAGCAGCACAGAATGAATTTGGCCTACCTCGTGGAGATCAATGCACCTACTGGAATTTTGGAAGGGGTGGAGGATGATCTATCTGATATGGAAGACCTGCAGGAGGACCTGGGTGGAGCGCAATCATTAGTGACAGTTTAAATTGCGGTGAATCATGAGGTATTGGTAAAATAGTGTTGTATGTCTATGATTCCTGCCGACTGGGCTGAATCAGTGCTATTTATTTATTTATTACAATGTGGCTTGACAGAGATGTAAGAAGGCTTCGCAAAAGCAGTATTCTCAGTACAAAGGTCGGGCAGGCTTGGGTGAATTGATTGATTCAGACAGAAATTATGTGTGCTGCAGACAAGTCACATCTGTAGAAGCAAGCTGTTGGTGTTTGTCACCGTCACTACGTGCGCTAAAATCGATGGACACGAGATAATATCCAAAACGCGAGTATGGGAGTGTCAAAAGTTGAATTAAGGTATTTTAGGTGGCCCGTAGAGGTGATAAAAGTCCATTTGAGCAGCTCTGATACAGCTAAACAAAGTAGATTACGCATGTAAGTGTATTACTGTACTTTTTCGTTCAAATCGACAGGGGGTGTGACGTGTGACCCATTTTACCTATTCGACATTTCGGCAGCGGCCGAATTTTTGCGTGACACCTCGAAAATTTCAGCATTTGAGCCGAAATTTTCGTCTTTTTTGCACTTTTTGCAGTTTGGGGACCTGCGTGACCGCTTGGAGGTTCGACAGAGGGCCGAGTGACGCGTGACCTCGACCGAATTTCGTGATCGACAGAGGGTGCGTGACACGTGACTACCGATTTGAAGGACAGTACTGTACCATTTCGACCGTAGGTTCAGCGGGTGTGACCTGTGACCTGTTAGGTTCAACTTTTGATAGGTTCAGTTGCCTTTTCGGGCGAATTTTTTCAGAATTTGCCGACGTTTTTTTGGCCTAAAGCCGGGCTCCTGGAGGCCAACCTGGGACAAAAATTAAATAGGTTCAATTCAGCCCGCATTGTGACCTGTGACTGAACTTACGGTCGAAATGGTACAGTATTCTGGATCAGTTTACTTCCCAAAAATGCTTCAGACACGAAAAGAGCAACCGAGAAACGTGTACGCATGAAGAATCGCGCGCAGAACAGTGCGCAAGCACTTACATGGACCCTGTGGGTGGGATCAATGACGGTGACAAACACCAACATACTGCAGAAGTTGATCTTTGATGGCGCTTGACAGGTCGCCCCTTGTCATTGGCTCACAATCGCCATGGCCCATCCTCTGCGGCTGCGACTGCTGCTGCTATTTTCTCTGTCGTACATTGTTTGTGCCATCCAGATTCCTTTCCAGCGGCCACCGTCCTCTTCTAAAGGAGCTCTTCTCACCCCAGAGATAGACACATTCGTCAAGTCGCAGCTTTCGCTCTGGAACTCGTCGGGACTTTCTGTCGCCGTCGTGCAACAAGACACAAGTATTCCTGGGACGTGGAACGTTGAATTCGGCTCCTACGGTACAGCACAGGCCGATGGATCCCCCGTCACACCCGATACGTTGTTCGCGATCGCGTCGAATAGCAAACTGTTTCTGTCCATCTCTGTCGGCCTTCTTATCAAAAACGAGTCGTTGGCCGCAGCCCGAGGCCAGAAATTGCGATGGGACACCAAAATCAAGACCGTCCTCCCTGAATGGGGATTGCTGGACGAGGACATGCAGAACGGAGTGATGATCCAGGACATGCTGTCGCACAGGACAGGATTGCCACGTCATGATTACTCTTCGTTCGCGCGCGAGGGAGGTGTTTCGGAAATGGTGCGTCCTTGCCTTCAAGATATTGTCCCCATTTATCAGAGCTCGTAGATATCCACGATGCGGTTCCTGCGGCCTTCGGCAGAGCTGAGAGAGACGTATCAGTACAACAATCTGATGTACGAAACTCTCTCGCACCTGCCCCCGACACTGTTGAACCAAACGTTCGAGTCGTACATCGCTGAGCACCTGTTCGAACCCCTCGGCATGAACTCATCCACGTATTCCGTCGCCGAAGCGGAAAAACGCGGGGCGTTGGCTCATGGCTTTCACTGGGATATGCAAGACTATCTGTTCGGGTTTAATGGGACTCGAACTGCGACCGTACCGTATTTCCAACGCCACCGGGAGGAGAGAATCTGGGCGGGGGCTGGCGGCATCCTCACCTCTGCGCGGGATTTGGTGAGCTTATACAATCGGACATCATAACCCATTCCTCACGACATGAACAGTCCTCTTGGGTTGCAATGCTCCTGAATAAAGGGCGTCATCCTACCACAAACGAGACGGTCGTCCCGGGAGATGTCGTCGAGCATGTCGCGCATGGCGTAAGCGTTGCTCGCGGCAAAGCGCCCTATCCAGAGCTTGTAAGAGTCCTTCATATTCTCTCGAGCTTCCTCACACTTCGCAACAGAGCCCGGCGGTATACGGCTGCGGTCAAGATCGCTCTTCTTACCGAGGTTAGCGGTATTCCTGACTACGGCCGTGATTCTGATTTCCGCACTAGGGTACGAAAATAATCGAGCACGGAGGAAGCAATCCCGGCTTCAAAACTCAAGTCTCACGCTTTCCAAACAACAACCTTGGTGTAGTCGTGCTTTCGAATGACGAAAATGGCGGCCACATCTTGGAATCGGTCAAGTGGCGCATCGTCGATCATGTCTTCGGCTTAGAGCCGATTGACTGGGCGCAGCGGTACTCTTCCAATTTCTCGCAAGAATATCCTTAAAACTGAACCCGCTTCACGTAGCTATGGAGAGGAGCTCGCGAAAAGCATCCGAAAAAACCAGGACGTCACTCCCCCGCCCATCGCCGGACGCACCCCCGTCTGTGCCATTCAGTGCCATGGAGGGAACCTTCAGTCACGGCGCATACGGTTCCATCCAGCCCTGCTTTGTGCAGTCTAAATCCGCCGGCCTATCCGCGGCATGCACAAGCATGCTCAACACCCCCGTCGTGCAGCGCATCCTCGGCGGCTCGTCTGCGGACACCGTTCCTACGTTCATCGTGCCATTCAAGCGCTGGTTCTCCACGCATTTGCGATTCGCGCACTTTGCGGGGAACACGTTCAATGTGAGTTTGATTTGGACGAACGGCGAGGCGCGTGCAGCAGAGGGCTATCCCGAGGGCGGTGACGTGGTCGTCGGGTTGGACGACCGGTATGAAGTGGAGTGGGTCGGGGGCAACGCGGACGGTGCTGAGGAAGAGGGGTGGGCGTTTAAAGGCAATTTCTGGGGGAAAGAAGGAGATGTGAGGCCGCTCAAGGGTGTTGGAAAGGATGCGGCGGAGGTGTGGTTCGGACGAGCTTAAGCCTACAACGGTTCGTAGATCATATACTACTGAACCGGAAATAGATATCTGGACTAGCAAGCGGATAAGTTAAGACAAGGGCTACAATGAACGTCCAAAATGAGAGTGAGAGGTATGAAACCTTGACAATTACAGTGTGATCTCCGATACGCCATCAAGGAACTTCCCAACACGGTCGTGTCTGGGAGTGAACCTCACTTTGAAGGGCAACGGAGTGCGACCCGAACGACCCTCATATTCCTGCAGAGAGATCGGTTCGGACGGGAGTGAGTGGACCGTGAAGGCCCAGAGAATACGAGAGATAGCAAGCCACAGCTCCTGTTCAGCCATGACCACCCCTGGACAGAATCTCCGACCGGCGCCGAAGGCCCAATGGTCCCTTTCCATCGGGTTTCCAAGTTTGGCGGATTCGGCACACGACAGATGATCATCCATGTAGCGATCGGGATTGAATGTGTGGCTGTGGGCCGGATTAATTGAGGTTTGACGAGAACAGGAAAACAGAAGACGTACGAGTCAGGATAGCGTTCCTCGTTGTGGTGGAGAGTATAGCAATTGAGAATAACGACAGTGTCCTTCGGGATGAACATGCCGTTGTACTCGTAATCCTCGGTGGAGTAGTGTGGAGTGCCCATCCAGAACGGAGGGTGTACACGCTGAAGCTGTGGGTCGATTTGTTCTTAGCGAAGATCCACAGCAGTAACGAAAGCGGTTTACCTCCTTAATGACAGCACGAACGTATGGAAGTCTCGCCTCATCCTCGGCTCTGGGAGGCTGGTCTCGACCAATGACTCTATCCAATTCTTCATGGGCTCGAGTCTGAATTTCCGGATGGGAAGGCAGGAGTGCGATGAACCATTGGATCATTCCAGAGATCTTTCGACCCGTTAATAGTATCCCAACACAGGTAATCCGAATGATACGACGCACCGAATGAACTCTCCGCCCAGTGTGAACGCAGCTGCGAGCATGCACGTATCCTCCCAGTCAAGCTTTTCCTTCTCTGCCGTGTCGATCAGGGTTTTGACGAGGCAGTCCGGTACAGCGTCGCCGCGGGTAACACGGTCTTTGACATTGAGATACATAGCACCATAAACGTCAATCATCGCTTTGTTTAGATTCCGTCCGCGGGTCCGCATCTTGGACGGTATCCATTGCAACAATGGCACGAAGTCAATTGCGTTCGACCAGGGGCCTGGTTCAACATAAATCGATCAACCGATCAATTGTTGAAAGTTAATCAAGGATGTTCGGGAAGCGTACCGGTAAGATCCATGAACTCCATTGCTAACACCATCGCCTTGTTCACGAAGGGGTCGGACGAAGAATCCGTGCGGGTTCCATACGAGATAGTGAGCATGTTACTGGAAGAATAATTAGCTCAGAACTCGGGGAGAAGCGGAGATCTACTTGAGCGCATAGCGGCCAACATAGCTGGATGGGTCAACCGACACCGTTCCTTGTGCAGCTGCGCGAGCCAACGACCGGACAAGAATGCTGGCCTCATAGTCGAGGACCTCGGCATAATCCCGAACGGCCTTTTGCGTCAAAAACTGCATGGCGATTCTACGGTGTTGCTGTCACAAACGGTGTCAGGGCATGCTGAAGATGGAGGAAGTCTCTCGTACCCGCCTGGTAAAAAAAAATTGAGTTGTGGGCAAAGGTAGAGGGGTGTTCAGACGCACCATTTGTCGTTGTAAGTGGAACCGGTGATAGCTCGCTCGGCAAGAATGGTTTCACTCTTCATGAAATATTTCTTGCGTCCCGAAAAAATTGCACCTTGCGTAACAAGCAAGTCCCTCGCAATCCGAGAGTCGGAAATGACCACAAAGAGTTGGTTTCCCATCCATATCGAGAAAAGGGGGCCGTAGATCTTCGCCCACGCATGGAGGGCACGCTCCGGGTATTTGCGGAGGAACGCGTAGCGAAGCCAAGGGCCAGAAGGAATGGGGAGGCCATTCTTACTGACAAGGTTCTTTCGAAATATAAGAGGCGTGACCAGTAAAACCAGTCGCGATTGCCGCCGCCCGAAATATCGCTCCTGCAGACAGCTTGGTCTGAAAGAAATTAAGTCAGTTCTCCCTCATAGCTGACTTTGCATAATTACCGCGAAGTGGAAAAGAGAGCCACATATTCCTCGCAAAGACATCTTGCGATTCAGAGAAGGTTCAAGAAGAAAAGAAGAAAAAAAGAGGGTAATGAGTGAGGGGACACTGAGTGTCGATGTAGCAAAGGTTAGAAGCCTTTGGGGTGCTCTCGCTTGATGCGGTGCGACTTATATCACGACGTGGAACATGTTTTTATTTGGTTGACAAGTAAATGAATGGTTTCAACCGGAGTTACGGATCAGATGATGCATTCAATCGGGTTGTTCACACCCACCCTTTTTCGCCCTTTTTCGCCCTTTTTGCCATTCTCTTCGTTTTTTGCCCGGTTGTTTCCTCCCTTTTCAATTAGAAGTACAAAAAGGGTAGAGCACCAAAGAAAACGGGGGTACATGCAATTCTGGGGGAAACGGAAAAAAAAAAGGGCGCGAAAAGGGGCACAAAAAAGGGTAGGTGTGAGACCCCCCCTCTGGGGCTCCCTTTTTCCACCCTTTTTGGTGCCCTTTTTGCCTCCTTTTCTCCCTTTCATGCTGGGTGCTCCTATTGCTCCTCAAAGGTCACATACCACCTCAAATGTGTAAAAAGGACTGAGATGATTTTTCCTGGATTCCATAGCTCACTCAGTTACATTCTCTGCCAAACATGAAAAAGGGTGCAAAAGAGGGGTTCAAAAGGGTGGAAAAAGGGCGGAAAAAGGGCGGAAAAGGAGCATGAAAAAGGGGGGGTGTGAACAAACCCTAATGAGTTCTATTCCGATGTACCGATTCTCAGGCCCATCTCTCGGAGGCAGAACTCTTCCTTCTCACATTTGACATCGACGCGTTGAGATCTATGATGATCTGGTGCGCTATTATCCGTGATGTGTTCTGGATGAGCCGTGAGTGCAGCCGGCGATGTTGGACTTCGTAGATTTCTTAGCCTCTATGTGATTGAATAGAAAATCCTCCACGTCGTCGTTGGACGTCTCAATACCGTTGTTCCTTCTTTGACCTTTCAATCGCCGGGCCTGTCATCAGTGTTGCGATGTCACACCCGCTTGCCATGGCGTTTACGGTCAAAATGCTCGGCTAGATATTAGTCCTTTTTTGCTGCGGAGTCCGTGGTTGGAGGATGAAGATCATAAACGGGTCAAAATGTTTGTCCGTTAGACCGTTTACAGGTTTGCATTTTGAGCCGGCATCAATAACGCCGAGATGGGATGTGTCCAACACTTGGCATTACTTGGACGAACATACAAGGTGGGTTTTAGCCACATGGCTCAATCTTTAGAGAACATTGGATTACCGAGGACGGATCGAACCATCTGCCGCCACTGAGCGCCAGTGGATTGAAAAGACTCGTCGACACACACCGGTGTAGTGTGGGGTCGTTTATGGCGATCGACGTTGGGCCACCCTACCTGTCACTATATTCTGAAACAACCGCTTTGAATGCGAGACGGTGTGAATCTTGGATGGAGTTCTGGTACAGCCTCTAAGATGAGTCCGGACGACATAAGTACATAAGTCTGGAACCGCGCTCATGACTCGGGACCATGTGGTGCTCATACACCTGAAGTTGAAGCGAATCAGAGTGATGGTGACGTGTCCCGGGTTCCCAACATCCAAATCCCGCTTCTATTTGATGTGATAGACAGCATTGAGTCTACGGGTATGGCGGGCAAACACAGCTGTGGTCTGTCACTCGTACCCGGCTGCGTTTATATAGCTTGATTTTTGGTATGAGTTGGTATGTTCCGAGTATTAGCGGTGGCAATGACGGTAGGCGCGCAGATGTGTTGGCGGACGGCAACGGGTTGCGGGACAGAGTTTCGCAGGAGACACTCCGCGAGCCGTGACCCCCTGAGTGGTGAGTGTGGCACTTGGCAAGTTATACCCCTTGTTCCTTCTTCGCGGTTGCGAGAACTCAACAAAAGTGAATTGTCTCCGCAATTCAAGTTCTGTATTCCTGGATGATCAACTACATCAGACAACCCATTTATTTTTGCCGGCGCAACCGTGATGGAACGCGCAACGAAGGATATTTCCGCAGGGTGGGAATCTGTCACACTGACAGCGAGCGGGGTCGCGAGGTCTTGATAGGCGCAAGAAGTGCCTGGAGGTGAGCCGCGGAACGAACAATGTCATGGAGAAAACAAAGAAAGAGGAGAGAGGAGCACCGGACTCACTCTTACAATTACCCATTCGAAACAGATAGGTAGGTGATTGCATGGAATGGCATACGAGTGGCATCACTACACGGCACGCCGGGGCTGGCAGGAGTAACACCCTCTGAGTGTATATCCGCTTTTCGGCGGGTGTTGCGCGCTACTCACTGGTATGCATCCTTTATTTTAGTACCCGCCCCTCGGCGACTCCGGATTGGCGCCTTTTGACTGGTGACCGCTACTTGTGCGCATCCGGTACCACTCCGCGGCGATCTCAGATTCGCGCTTTCGGCGACTGCTACTATCCGTCCCCGCGATGGCGTCCCGCGATTGTTGACGGTTCCCTGACCTTGCAATGGGCTCCCCGGAGATCATTGATACTTGGAGTTCCGGTTTCTGCGGTTGGGTTTGCTGGAGATCGTTACTCTGAGTTCCGATGTCTGCGGTTCAACGACGAGGTACAGGTACGGGTTTCATATGTTGAAGTAGTTGTCTGCGTGAGACTGCATATTGTCAAGTTTCATTCAGGCACGATTCAAAAATGAAATGGACAGGCCTAGGACATCGTCACATGTCGAAGTGACTAATCCTGCGCATGTTGGTAACAGTCAGGCCCGATTTAAAATGAAACCAACAAGTCCAATCATAGTACGTGAATGAATGATCACCTGATCGCAAGGACGGGGTGGATGATTTGGGGAATCGAATAAAAGCAAATTATACACCTGCCTATGCGACAGAGAATAACGAACGTAGATCAAGCCAGTAGTGAGTTGGCACGTCGCAAGTGCTCGACAGTCTCTTCGTGCAATGCGCGGAAAACATTCTGGTTGCAATACATCAGGGCGAGGAGAATTATAGGAGATAACGCGCGTGCTGCTCACCGCTGCCCCCTCAATCTCACTCGTCAGCCCAACGCCGACACCCGCCCAAACAATGTCTCTGGACTGGTCGCCGTCGCGCACACCCGCCGTATACTTCTCGATGCGCTCCTCGAGACTCAGCCCGGCCTTGTAGTCGTCGATGAGCCCATTCGCAATCGCCCGGCCATCGCACTTCGGCGGCCAGCTCGTCAGGCGCGCCGCCTCGTCGAAAGCAGTCGTCCGAAGCGTGGAGTTGAGGTCCGCCTTCATGATGACCTGCTTTTTCGCGGAAGTGTACCCGCACTCGTGCGTGAAGAGGAAGCGCGTGCCGAGGACGACGCCGTCCGCGCCCATCGCGAGCAAGCCCGCGATCTGGGCGCCCGTGGCGATGCCACCCGCGGCGACTATGAGGGGCCTTCCCTCTCTAGGTTGGAAGTCACGCAATACCGCGGCGAGGAGCACGAGGAGCGGCGGGGCCCTCTGAGCCGCCATGACCTCCGGCTTCATTTCCTACATGCGTGCCATTCAGCATAGCTGCATTAATGGAGTGTGATTTAGAACATCGGACCCTGGACCACCACGGCATCAACGCCGTGCTGCGCTGCGCGGCGGGCGTCGTCCACAGAGCTGACGATAACGAATACGAATGTCTTGCGCCCGGTGCGTGTGTCGTGTTCGTGGACTTGATCGACCCATTCTCGATGTCGACGCCGAAGGCGAACCAAACGGCGACCGGTTGCTCGTCGAGGACCGCGGGAAGTCGCGGGTCGTCGGAGATCTCGGTTTTATCGAGAACCCACCCGAGAAAACCTACGGCGACAGGAACGGGTTCACCGGCCGGAATGTTGAGGCTCGTGCGGATCTTCTGGATGTGCTCCTTGAGAAGCTGTGAGGATGATTTTCCTAGCCCTGCAGTCAGACTCTCAACATAAATGTTTCTTGGAAAGCCGGGTATCTACTTGCCTGCCCCGATGGATCCGAAGCCACCAGCCGCGGACACTGCTGCTGCCAACTCGGGCGTAGCCACCTCGGCCATTGGCGCAGAGATGATGGGCGATGTGATATCTGCATCGCATCAACACCTGCATATGCATGTACTGAACGTCCTCACTGAGCCGCGCCGTGAGTTGAGTTTTGATTTGAACCATTCTGACTAGGGGAACGTGTGGGGGGGAAGAGAGGGATTTGGGACGATCGCGTGCGTGAAGCTTTATAAGGTTCTCGGCAACCCGCCTCGGCTTTCGGACCGCTTTCGGCCACATCATGTGTATGTGATGGTGTCCACGTGACGTCTCGTAGTTCTCCTCTTCCGCGACGGCGCGCACACCAGACCGTTCTCGCTGCATAAACACGCTCTACGGGGGACAGTTGGACGGCCAAGAACAATACGACATCCAAAGGTAGCCTGCCCACTGGCTGCATCGGCCTGGCTGACCACAGACTCGTGTAGAGCACTCGCTCGGAGCTTGTTGAAAGATCTAGACCAGCGGGATTCCAAGTCTTTTGTCGGCGGACGACACTCATCAACACTCATCCTCACATAATGAACGCCGCCCGAAGCGCCAAGAAGCGTCCGTCGGAGAACGACTCCGACGAGAAGCGAGGTGAAAGCAAGAGGCAAAAAAGTGGAAAAAACATCGTTTGCAAAACCTGGAAATAGCTGGTAATGGCGCAGATTATTATCCAGGATGCGATATAACTCACTCTCAGAGGACATGCGAAATTACCTGCGAGAGTGCGAGGACACAATGAAGATCAGTGCAGAGGAACGCGACGAGACCCAAATTGAGCATGAAATACGCGGACGGTGCTCTGCGCATCACACGCACTCCGGGACGACAAAATACTCGCAACACGGTCTCGCTAGACGATCTTATCGAACCTAAATACCTCAGCGCTGCCATGATCTATTCCTATTTCATTGAGCCTGGCTACTTGTTCGAGGTATGCCATTAATATTCTGAGTCGAGTCCTGTGCGCTGATCTGATGCGTCAGCGTTTCTTGCCGTTGAAGACGGGCTACCATGTATATAGGCCCCATGTTCCCATCTACATCGGCCGCGACCTCTCCATGGACGGAGTCGGGCAAGAGTTTGGGGGGTTCACAACGACGAAGCCGACGACAGCCGACTTTGAGCATGTGGTCGAATGTGCTCAAGCTGGATACCGAGATATCTGTCAGTTTTCCTCACACCTGCAGTTGAAGACGATCTAGACCCGGATATCAGATGGCGAAAACTTTCACCCCTTCTATCCACAGATGACAGGCGGAGGATGCGCTCACTCGAAATTCATGATATTGGTCTACCCCCGACTTTTTGCGCGTCGCGATCACTTCTGCTAATCTGTATGTCCATTTCTTCGCCTCCTCTGCGCCCCTAAAGTTGGTCTTGGTCAGGATGAAGCTAGACTTTGTCCGCGGGGACAAACATGTGGTACATTCAGGTGCGCGTTACACAAGCGCCGACGCTCAAATTACTAATGCATCCTTCAGGACTTCCCTCGTCGAGCCAAGGACGACGAATCTGAGCAGGCTCGGACGGGTCGTGCCTTTCAGGCAGACCTTCGCAAGCACGTCGAGGAGCTCGCATGCCCCACGGGCCTTCACAAAGGCGCACCTTGACGGCGCCTTCGACTTTCTCCGCAGCCAAGGTCTATCTGGTAACGAGCAGCCGGGAGCCTTCAGCGCAGAGCGTGCGTTCGATTACGGGCAGTTGAAGCTCAGACACATCGTGCGCAGGAAAGTCTTCAAAAAATTCTCCGAAGCCAATTCCCCCGCCGAAGATGTCGTTTGAGATGTATTATAACCTCTTATGCGCTCGATAACGGTCTCACTTAATCTTCCAGATGCGTCGGTTCTGTCGGACACCTACAAACTCAAGGCGTCGTCAAGAACTTCCTCGAGTCGTGCACCGGGAATCTTCAGAAGTCGATCGAAGGCAAGCCCAAGCTGAAAATGATATTTCCAACGGTGGACGACGTAGAAAACAGCACTCTGGGCCGCGCCGTGCGTTTGCTCGTCCTACTTGCTTCTCGCTCTGAACTTACATTCCCTTCTTGTCTTAGGGCGCCAAGAACATCTCCTGCCATATGGACTGGAGGAAGCTGGAGGAAAACAACGCTGAGTACCTCAAGGACGTCTTTTATCATTACTATTCGAAGGATCCCGGCTGTCTCTTCCACCTCAAGAGCATCCTTGCGCTGCACGCGGGCGCCCCGAAGGCGACACCGCTCTGGATGTATTTGGGCTCAGCGAACTTCTCGACGAACGCGTGGGGCGCCGTCAAGCAGCGAGAAGCGGCATGGTGTGCAAGCCACGGGCGTCACCGAGCGCCTCGAGGGCATCGGCAATTTTGAGTGCGGAGTCGTGATCAGGGATGGCACATCGCGGGGATGCTGGAGACGGGGAAGTGGGGAGGACATTGTCCCATATGAGCGCCCGACGGAAGCCACGGTGCGTACATCCCGCGCCCCGTGATTTTTCCTCTGAGTTCTGCTTTGCTGACCTTTTCCGTTGCAGCGCTACAGGACGGCGAGTGGCCGTGGAAGCTCACGTATGCCGACATGCAGGGGACCGCTGGGAGCCCGAGCGCCCCGGATGCCGACGAGATGCCGGGCTCGGTCATGGACTTGGTTCGTGTATGTCAAGAAGAAAGTTCTGCACTTGAGGGGGCGAGGCTTAGTATGTGTTCTTTTTTTTGCATCCAGTATGATGAAGCATTGTATGTACTCTTTAGAAACACTTGTACTGTCTGTTCGTAAATCCAAGCTCTTGAAATCCAAAGCCAAAACTTCGCAAGCGCAATCCAGTTCAGGTTGATCTCGGTGGCAACTGAATCGACAATACCTCCCCGATCCAGACGCCTGTCGCTCTGCTAGTAATTCTGCCGCCTCGGCTTTCCAATCCGTTTCCATTATCGCCGCCACACGTGCCTCCACCGCACTCATGCGCATGTCGTCAAGCACTAAATACCGCCGCGGGCTTCAGAATCCAGCGCGTGCGTAGTGTTCGGACGCGGAAACACACCTTTCTATGGGATGCGAAGACGCCTCGACGACAGCGTTTACGAAGCCCTCCTGTCGCCTTTTGAAGACATTGTAAACATAAGGCGGATCGAGGTGCTTGAGGGTATCGTGCTGCGAGTTCCACCGGTCTTGTTGGTGGGGTCGTTCTTGTCCTACTGCGGCTGAGCGAGCATTGGTAGAAGATATTAATATGGGCACAACGCACACCAAGGATGGGATTGATGAACGGCACCCCGAGGACAGAGCGCTTCGTACGGCGTTGGCGAGCTGATCGTCCCTGGTTAGTTCGAGGACTGAGTGCGTGCTAAGGAATACATGCATTATGGGCCTCCCGACGCCAACGAGCACCCGGGACTCTGCGACCTTCAAGCTTGCCGTACACCTCGGTACGAACCTGATGTTTGTAATGTTGTTGGGGAAGAACTCCAGGAGATGGAGGGTGGTCGTGGACGCCCGCCAGGAATTGAACGCCCGCGGCGGCGGACGCCGCTTCGAAGAAATCCGGGTGTAGGCGTACTGACTACCGTTGAAGTATCGGTGCAAACCAAGAGTGAGTCATTTTGCGCGCAGGTGTCGAGTGAGAGAGGAGCAAAAGCACTTGAATCGCAGGTGGGGGGGCATCGAAACAGCCTTTGAAACGAGAAGTTACGTCCCCGGGGCTAGTTTGAATTCAGTCGTCGGCTCTTCAGTACAATAGTGGCCACAGTAAAGCCCCTTGACGCATCCGCCCACGACTGGTGCCGAAATTAGTCCTAACAGATTCGACGCAGACCCAAAGCGGAACAGTCTGAGGTAAGAACCCTGGGCGGCTGTGTCCGTCTGTTCGCGTAACGTTGGACAATCATACAGGGCTTATAACCACGGCGACACAGAAGACCTCAAAAGGGGCAGTCACAAGAGCAGTCATGAGTCCGTATCAACGAGGAGCGAGTCGAGATGCCGGAGCGAACTAGGGCACTTTATTCAAACGCTTCGCACACTGGCACCGTTATGGACGAGCATGATGGCCTGAGACTAGGTACCGTTGCACACAGCTGGTTCGTGGCCAAGCGCACAGGTTAAAAATAGAGTGCGGGCTCGGGGAACTACCGAGCTCCATACTAGTCTGCTTGCCGGAGGCACGGCGAGCATTATCGAGTGGTACAGGCAAGGATCAACCAAAGAACCTCCCACGCTGCCTCGCCACACGGATCTTTCCGAGTTCAACCATTGATCCAATGCGCGACAAGATACAACTTTGAATCGCCGGGAGACAACTTGCAGGATTTTATCGACGGTTTATTGAAGGGCTCGTGGGATTTATCAACGAGCGTTTGAGTTTAAGCTTGGTGCGACAAACATTCCTTGCCGTTCCTGGTAACCTGGTTGATTTCGTGTGTCAGCGCGGTAACAAGCCTATATATCTGTTGAGTTTTCCATTGACGAGCCATTCCTGGTTCATTGTACCGACTCATTCTATTTTGTGAAGATCCAACAAAATCGAGTCTTCATCCCCCTCCACCGCGCAGAGATGCTACTGTACTTCATTAAAAAAACCCGCCAGGTCGACCCTGCATCCTATCACCCAGGACAAAACATCGTCAGGGCATGAAGTGCAAAGAAACAACCAGTCTTCCGCAAGGCTGCGAGGTGAAACACAATTAACACCCCCCAGGTGTGAGGAATCAACAATAGTGTTAACCCACTCCAAACTGACGCGCCTGGACTCCGGATACATATAGGTTGGATATGAGGGCCGCAAGAAGGAGGTCGCGGGTGAGGAACGGCGTTGAGGGTAGGATAGGACGTGCACAGGCGGGGTAGGAAAGAGAGCGAATTTTGGAGGAGGAATTTGATGGTGCGCAGCATTGTGTAGTATGTATGACACAGATACACCTGTCGCGTGGCGCCTTTGTATTTTGCTTCCGCCCGATCGTAGGTGAGTGTTTCACCTGCCTGTTGGTGATATTTTCCGAGGTGAGCACTAGCTGAGCAGGTTGTCTGGAGCACCATTATTCCTACATTT